>PVKM010042345.1:0-12879 GCA_004027735.1 Carollia perspicillata | reverse complement strand
GGGTGATAGCTGGGGAAAATCACTTCCCAATTTGCTGAGACCGAACAACAAACCCTCTTATTTACTGAGAGCCGACTCCACGCCAGGCTTTGTTTATAAATACTACCTTTGATTCTCACTCCGCCCAAAAAGTGACAGCCTGCCGCAGTCCTGAATGCGGGCTCTGCAGCCAGACCTCCGGGCATTTTCTGCCTGGGTCGCCTTAAGCAAGTGACTCAGCCACTCTGTGCCAACACCGTCCTGTTCTTCCCGTTGTTGTTAGAGGGTGATTAAAGCATTTACGTCCTGGGTCTGTTGAGGGATTACCTAAATCAGAGTGTGCTAAGCGCTGGGAAGGGTGCCTCGCGTGTGGTGAGTCCCTGACAAATGCTAGCTGCACGGCCGGCACATCCCAGTGACCACAGCAGAGCAGGCAGCATCAGCCTCACCTACAGAGGGGGAGGCAGAGGCGCAGGGACGGTGACTGCTTCACCCAAGGTGACAAAGCTAGTAAGTGGCAGAGCAGGGATTCAGGTGTCCGTTGTGCAGGCTCCTGAACACACTGGGAAGCACTTACCGGGAAAAATAAGATGAGCGAACGAGATTAAGTTACATGTCTGAAAAGTCCCACAATCTTCTTAACTGGAATTCAGAGCTCGGACTCAGAGACCCGTCTTGGGCTCAGAGTGGTCCCGCCCAGCTCTACCACTTATGACCGCGACTGGTTTCCCAGCCTTTCCGAGCCCCTCTCCTCATCCACGTGATCGACCTGATGCCTCCATGCCCTGGTGAAGCGGACCCAAGGGCTAACCTGAACGTCGTGACTGGAAAAGACCGCTGTAATAGGATGCACAGTACAGCACTTAAATGTATCCACTCCTTGTATCAGGAGTGCTTTTTGCTGCTATTTCTGCTCATATCTGCTGAGAAGAATCAGGGTTGCAGAGAGAGAAAGTGAGATGAAATGACAGACTCCAAAGACCCAAGGACTCAGTAACCGGTTTACTCAACATCAGCTTCAAGTGGAGGAAACTTCTGTTCACACCTAGGAGCCAGGCCTTCCTGACCAAGAAACATCCTGACTCCCATCAGTCACAGCAGGCCCCCGACTGAGCATCAGAGGGAGGAGGTGCTGCGCACAGTGCCTCCCCGAGAAGGGCACTCGGTCGGTGCTGGTGGCAGAGAGGGATGGCGGCTGGACGCTGGGACAGCGTGCATGGACACACAACGGCCCACAAGTCAGAAAGTCTGGTCCCAGCCTCAGCTAATGATGGGTGAGTCGCTTTCCTTCTCGGGGCCTCAGTGTCCACTTCAGTGAAAGAAAGGCACTGAACTAGACGCCAGGGAGAGAGGTGCAGCAAGGACGCACGCGGGGTTTAAAACCAGCAGTCACACGTCTGCATGCAGGATTAGACTGGGATGGGTTAGTGCTCCTCTCCGTGCCTCAGTGTCCTCACCTACGGGCATGAGACAGTGATGGCCAGTTTGCAGGGTGGAAGGGTGTAAATTCTCTACATCGAGCACCCGGAATGGGGCTGGAACCACAGAGGTGCTCAGTGAGGACAGCTGTCGTGTCTGTGGAAATTCTGACAGCTGGGAGGGAAAGAAACACAATTCTGCCCACTCCGTTATTGGAAGAACCCATTCTCCTCGGGGTTTCCAGACTTGCCTCTTCCAGAAGGAGCATCCTTTTGGTTAGGAGATCCTCAACCTGCTTCACCTTCTTCTGGGCCTCCTCCTTCACCCGCCGAACTTCCGAGCCGCCCCCTTCGGCGAGGCTCTCCACTGCTTTGCTGCAAACGGGGGCAAATAAGGGCGACAGTCAGGTGGTGATCACAATCACCCCAAGAAACAAGGGACGCTCCCCCAGGCCTGCTATTTTAATTAGTATCTGTAACTCAAAAAACCCTGATAATATGATATATAAATGTATCAAATTAACAGGCTGTGCACCTTAAACTTACACAATGTTTTATGTCCACGATGTGGCAGTAAGAACACATGTTATTTAACCCTGGCTGGGTAGATCAGTTGGTTAGAGCATCATTCCCATACACCAAGGTTGTGGGTTCAATCCCTGTTCAGGGCACATACAAAAAGCATCCAGTGACCCTGGCCGGTGTGACTCAGCTGGTTGGAGCGTCATCCCATGGCCGAAAGGTTGCAGGCTTGAACCCCAGTCAGGGCACAGACCTAGGCTGCGGGTTTGACTGCCAGTTGGGGTGCGGATGGGAGGCGACTGGTTGATGTTTTTCTCACATTGACATCTCTTCCCCACCCGCCCTCCTCTCTCTCAAAATCAATCAACATGTCCTCAGGTGAGGATTAAGGAAAAGTATGTTTTAAAAAAATACATGCTATTTAAAAATAAAGTAAGAGTCATTTACAATCTCACCACTCAGGACAGCTGAATTAACATTGTAGTGTACAGCCTTCGAGGCATCTTCTTCAAAAACAGAATCACACAGCACACACCTGTGATCTGATTTTATTGCTTAACACGCTATGAACATCCTTGTGTGTCAGTAAGTATAAATTAATATTTAAAGGCTGCATATTAATTTCTGATATATAACATGTTATATTAAATCAACCCCTATTTTAAAAATGTTCAGATTACTTCTGATTTCACACATTTGTCCGGTAATACTTAAGAAGCTCTAGGAACAGCAGTAGTACAAAGTATTCGACAAATGTCAGAGTTATTGTATATTGAGTTAAGCAATGTTGTGATGTAAGCATCCTTATACGTATACTATCCAGGGACTTCCCTAAGGTCAATGCCTAGAAAGAGAAGCACTAGGTCGAAGCGTAAATACTCCTTTGAGACTCCTCTGACAGTTACTGCCAAGTTTCTCACCAGGAAACTTCCAACAAAGCACACCTCCACCAGCGACAGGGAAGGTGGAAGCCGGCCTGACGAGCCCCTGTAGGAGGAAACAGGTAAAACAAAAGCGAATCGGAGGAAGTGCGACGACAGGGCTGCCCACTTCACCTTCTGCCAGCTGCAGGGGAAGCATTTAACCGCAGCCCAACTCTGGGAGCCCGGCTACCACTTAGGGCGCGGGGAGGAGACCCGGCAAGCGCCCCCATGCTCCTCGAACCGTGAAACGCAGAGCTCCCCTGTCGCTGTGGCACCGTGGGTCGCTCCCTCCCCGGGACAGGCAGTGGTGGGGACGGCACACGGACATCAGAGCGGGGCCACAACCACCGACGCCTTTTATTTTGGTTCTCGCCAGCAGAAAAGCAGAGTCGGCTACGACTGGGGAGACGCCCCCAGAGCAGCTCTCAGCAGGTTTCTGAGACGACTGCGGGTCTCCTGAAGGCAGAGTAACGTGAGGGAAAGGGCTCCACCTACAGCTGGTTTCTCGGGCTCTACTCACCACCAGCCTCCCAAGCCCTGCTTGAGGGGTGTGTAAGACTTTCCCAACCAAGAGCCATGCGATAGGACACGCACCCGCACCCGCACCGGCAAGTGAATCTGTGACCCAGAACAATGGAAAGTCAAGAGGGCCATTCTCGCTGCCCAAGTCTCAAACACGAACTGCCTGCAAATAAAGACTTTATTCGTATCATGTTCCTTCCACCAGTGAGCCTTCAGAAGGCCCCGGTGTGATGATATCACTTGAATGGAATTCAATGTGAACAACTGGAAAGAAAGCACAGGGGCTCTGAGGCTGAACAGAGCTGCTTCCAAATTTTTACTCTGTTACGTCCTCCGTGTCGCTGTGGTGAATTACCTCTTACACCTCAGTTTCCCCATTAGAAAGGTGAGGTGACAACCTCTCAGAACGAATGTGCTAACAGCTCGGGGCTCCTTTCCCTCTGATCTGAGTGCTGCAAGACAGCCTGCCGTCCCAGCGCCACCCACCGCGGTGCTCGCCCCTGCCGAGATGCTGAGCGGCCTCATCCCACCCCCTGCCGGCGTCTGAGCTGAGAAAGGACCGCCCGCTGGCCAGAGCTGAGGCCATCACCGCTGCTTCCGGATTCACGCCGCGGAATGTCCTGAGCCCACCCCCTCAGCTCCTTTCTGGATGAGTCCTGTCTGGAGTTCACCCAATCACTTCTGTCACTTCTCCAGAGGTCATGCTATATGGCTGCAAGAATTCTGGATTAGAAGCTTTTCCTTCCTGAGCTTTGGATACAGAATTTTCCAGTCCTGAATTTCCTCAAACCACCTCAAATGTTTTAGCCCGTGGGCCCTCTAGAGCATCCTCTAGAAAACGGCTCGCTCAATTACCCCCCCTCCACTCGACCCAGCAGGTGCAAACCCACTGGCTGCCCACCCCGATCAAACCTCTGTGTTGCACAGTCAGCCTCACACACATTATCAAGAGGCCGACTACAATTTTTAACAAGATCTGGCATTATTCAGTTTGTTTGCATTTTAGTTATACCAATAAAATATACTCCCAATAATAAATGTTCCAACTTTTCATTTATCATCTTTGTATTTTACAGTTACTGTAGCAATAAAATTTATACTCAGCAGTATGGTGCAATTTTCCTCTACTAATGGAATTATTATTTTTGTTTGTGTTTTAAAGCTGCAGAAATAAAATTTACTCCCGACAATATGTCTGCTTTGGTTTTTAATGGCCCCTTATGGTAACCAATGGATAAAACAATGGAAAGTCAGCGGACACAGTGGTCTGCTTCACAGCACGGAGAACGGGCTGCAGAGCCAGAGCAGCGCCAGCTCTGCGCTGACTCGGACAGGCCCGCCCCTCTCCGCCGGAGTTAACGTTTGGCCCAAATGGGAACAGTGGCCTGGGAACAGTGGCCACCTCGCATAACAGCTGTACAGTCAAACTGACATGACAACGCATGTCAAGTAGCAGGCACGGGGTTCGAGGTTAAGAAGGTTCTCAATGAATGTGTGTTCCCTCCCTTGCCTTCCTGATAGAATTTGGCCCCACACTCAAGACAGACAGCAAGACCTCAGGAGAGGACAGGCGGAGAAAAACTGGTCCGATCCAGCTCTCCACCCAATGCAAAAATGAACCTTCTATAAACATCACCCTCCCTACTCTCCTTAACCATCAACATTTCCTCTTGATTCTTTCCATTCCAATTATAGTTCTTTAGGGAAAACCAGGGGCTTTTCCCACATCTCCCATCTGCCCAAAAAAGAAACAACCCCAAAACTCAAAAAGGAAGTGGAGGGCATTAATAAAGACATTTTTCCATTAACAGGTAGGCACCACACACACGCTGCTAGGCGCCAGGCAGTCGCAGGCAAAGACAGAGGCACACGGCGCAGGTCAGCGGCGGGTGGTGTGCGGATTCCGGGGCAGGGAATCCACACGAAGGCCCCACGAGGCAGGAACAGGGCGCGGAGGCCAGTCTCACCTACCGGCAGAGCCAGCCCAGAGCCCCTGCCCCTCCCACCACCCTGTACTCTGCTGAGGAAGAGGCTCTTGGCTAAGGGGATGCCCGGTCATGTTAAAGAAATGAGAAACACACATGAAAATAAGAAAAGAACATGAAACCTCGTGCCGGACCAGAAGTCACAAACTTGAGTTCTAATCCCAGCTCTGATCTTTCTGGCTGAGAGGTTTTAGTCACGGCCCTTCCCTTCTCCAAACCTAAATTCCTTCCACTGTCAAATGAGGTTTTCCCCAGGATCTGTAGAACTCACAGAATAATGACGGACTACAAACAGATACAAAAATATTTTATAAACTGAAAAGTGCTGCACGCAAGTGGGATTGTCATTACGTGCCAGAGAAGTTCAAGACGTGGGTTTCCACGTGCGACCCAACAGGAGGCGCTATGCAGGGTGGTGACAGGAAAGGTGCTCGGGCCGAGAAGGGCTTGAAGGGGAAGAGGGCTGCCAGGGCACAGTCCGAGCAGCAGGAACAGAGACGTTTCTAGATCTGCAAACTGCGTCTGAGATAAATTGTCGGTGGGGAGCAAGCTGGAGCAGCTGAGTCACTGTGAACGTTCTCAAACAGAGCCCACGATCTTGACCCCTGACTCTCCCCGACAGCTCCCTTCCCATCCCCTGTGCAGTCCTGCTGATTCTGCTTCCTCAGTGTCTCCGCAACCCACCCACCAGCTCTGCCACTCGTCTGCCACCTACACCTCTGGACCAGCCTCCCAACTGCTTCCCTGCTTCCACTCCTGCTCCCTCTGCAAAACGCTTCCCCTGCAGCATCCGGAGTGACCTTTTAGAAAACAAAACTCTGATTGTGTCAGTTGTTTAAAACCCATGACTACTTTCTCTTTCGTCTTAGGGTAAAAACCAAACTCTAATGAGGCCTCCAGATCCTGCAAGACGGGCTGAGCTTCCTAGCCTTCTCCTCCTTCCTCCGTCCTACACGTTCCTTTCCCCTTCGGCACTTCCCACCACCCCTTCACCTGGTTAGTGCCTACCTATGCCCCCGGTCTCATCTTAAATGCTATCTCCTCAGGGCCCCTTCCTGCTACAAACCTATATTGTACGTCTACTTCCACTGCTACAACGTTCCACAGCTCCCTTTGTTTTTCCCACAGCTCTTCTCCCAATTTGTATTGAGATATAAATACAATTGCAGTATTTTATCCCCATCACCCCCACTGGACCGTAAGCCCCACGGGTCTGTCTGGATCACACTGCATCCCCAGGAGCTGACCCCGTGCGGCACAGCACAGCCGTTTAATAAACATACTCTCAATGAACTGATAAGATCGGACCCGAAGGGTCCTGAACCCTAGTCTGGGCAGTTCAGCGCATCTACGCACACAAATGTGCACACACGCCCTGCAGTGCTAGTGCTGGTGCTGAGGAGTGTGCGCAGCCTGGGTGAGCCTGGGCTCCCATGTGGACGTGCCTGACTCAAGTCCTGCTCAAGACGTGCAGCAGGGAGAGCCCAGACCAACTTCTCTCACCGACTTCCAGGCCTGGTAAAGTAAGTTTGACTCCCTGCCTAGAGAATGATGAATGATGTGCTTCTGGAAGAAAAACCAAAACCAAAAACAAAAACTTGTTATTCCAGTTCATTCATTCATTCATTTATCCCCTCAGAAAATGCCATGTGCTCGAGGTCAAGCAGGACCCAGGCACCTGCCGTCCACTCAGAGCTGACAGCAGTCTAACTTGCGCTGCCGGCCCTGTGGCAATCAAAGGAACTGTACGGCCCCGCCCAGGGCAGTGCAGCCTCGGCCCAGACTGCAGACTCCTCCTCCTGGCCCCACACCCAGCAAGAGCTCTCCTGCCGCGGCAGTGAAGCATTTCCACACAAGCTTTCGGCTGCATCCTGGGACAGTCGGCCCTGGGAAGTCCTATTCCACTCTCACCCACTGACCCTCGGCACACTCCGTACCCCCACTGTACCCACAAACTACCACGGTACCTCCACTACACTTGGTTTGTAGAGCGAGTCGTCACCGGCCTCTGATGAGCTCTGGAAGTAAGGGAATATCTCTTTTCAAACACGTGTAGCACAAGTAATTGTCATGAATGTTTATGAATGAACGAATGAACAAATGAATAACCAATTGAGTCACACGTTATACTCTCTGAACTGTGCTTGTTGTTCAAGAAACAATTAATTGAAACAACAGTTTTCAAAGGCTCTTCAAGCAAAACAGACAGAAAAATGAGTTGCTCTGGCAGAAGCCCCATCCCCCGCCCCACTGCCTCACCTCCCACAGGGGTCCCTCAGGACCCCTTTATGCCCCTAGGGCTTGTACAACAATGAGTGAGCTAAGGATACACTTAAAAAATCTGGATGGATCTCACAAATAAATCGTTGAGGAAAGGGACCAGACACAAAAGGGTGCGTGCATAGTGTGTGATTCCATTTCTATCGAGTTCAGAAAGGAGCAGAGCTAAGCAGTGGTGACACTACTAGGCAGCAAAGGGACCATCTTTGCAGGAGAAGGTGAGTTCCGGGAGCATGAAGGGACTTTCTTGGGGGCTGGTGATGTGCTGGTTCCTGATCAGGACGGTGACCCACGGGTGTCTCTGCTTAGGGAAAATTCATCCTGCTGTACTCGTGAGATCTGCTCATTTTCCTATAAACTATAAAAGCTTGTTGAAACATAATTAAATTAAAATGAACTCTCCTCGGGGCCCTCCAAGCCCAGCCTGGGCACCAGTGGGCTGGAAAGCGCAAGGTTCTGTTTCATGGACCCACTTGGCCGCCCACAGGGGCGCCCTGGGCGACCCAGGGGCTTGGGACGGGACGCCGGGTACTCACGAAGCTTTGACGAGCAGCTGCTCTCTCTCCTGGAGCTCACGCTTCAGACTCTCTACTTCCACCTTGAGCTCGATGTTCTTTCAGACGAGATTAGGGGAAAAAAGAAACAGGGTAAAACTGCAGGCCACACTGTCTGCCGTGGGGAAACCGCTTTCCGCGCGGACTGACTACGCCGTGCTCATAATAGGCAGCAGTTGGACTCAAAACCTCATTAGCCTCAGGGCACAGGGAAAAGGGAATTATTAAACACTGGTGGTCTCAAAAGAAAGCCCCGGATTTCTCAAGACTTGGAACAATTATGTAAATTTCCCAAGCTTCTAACAGCCAGAGCATTCAAACATCAAGGCATAAATGTCATACAAGAGAGGCCGATTTAAAAACTGTTTGCCCTCCACCAAGCAAATTCACAGGCAGTTCTGCAGTTTGTTTTTACCACTCCAAGGCAATTACTTCTGGCTGTTTACCGTCATACACGTGCCGGTTGCAGCACTGGAAACATTTTATAGCTTAAAAAAATAAACATGTGGACGGATAGATGGGAGGCCTCGTCCCTGCCTGTCTCATTTCAATGTAGGATTTCAGGGAACTCACAAAAGAGCCACAATGGCACAGGGCAGGCTGTCCATTAGGGGCACCGCAGTGTTCACCAACCAAACGTCTTCCTCTTAACTGACGAGGAGGAAGGGAATCGCACGTGGCCTTGGGCTCATGGTTCACATGCGAATCCAAAGACAGAGTCTGTAGCAAGCGGACTGCAACGTGAGACAGCGGGACAGCGGCTGGCCTCCCAAACCAGTCCGTAAGTGTATCCCAACAGAACGTTAGATGGATTCCCATAGCAGAAATGGGTCTGGGTGAAAAGTTCTCAAAGAACTGCTATAATTCCAGGTTCCCTTTGAAATCTTGCTCCTGTTTTAATAATTCATACCAATTTTACATTCCACTCCATAATACATGAGTATCATTTTAAATAAAAATAACATTTCCAGTAAGATGTACAGCCTTGGAAGACATGCTTCCCTCCTTTCAGCCAAGTAGCTCTGAGGGATCCCCACATTGAGAAGTCCGCCAGAAAGGAAAGGCCATGGGCGTGGAAGCAGAAGGACATGGGTTCGAATTCTGCCTCCACTCTTCACCACATGGAAACTGTAGTAAGTCAGTAGACGCTCATTTATTCATTCCCTCTCTTCATGGACATTTACCGTCCCTGTGACAGGCCAGGCTCTGGGCTGAGCACTGAGGACCCTGGCAAGCCATGCAGACACGGGCCCTGCCCCCACGCTAGCAAGGAGCAGGAAACTGGAAGGGAGAGCCTGTAACTGTCCTCAGAAGCGCAGGCCCAGGAGGCAAGAAAGCAAGGTTTCGCCTTTCAGGTCCCCCAAATGGCAAATGCAAATCACAGAGCCCACCTCCCCAGGGGCGTTTTCGGACTAAGTGAACTAAGGAATGAGAGAAGCCTAAAGACCAGGCTCAGAATATGTTCTTTTCTTCATCGTCAAACAAGTCACTCATGCAGCAGTACTTGTCCTAGAAGACAGTAGCCTTTGCATGAAGGACCCTGAGTGACAGTGCACGGGGTCTTCAACAGCAGTTTCGTGCAAACCATACAAACGGCCTCCGAACTGAGGATTCCTCTCCAGCTCTCGCAGGAGCCAAGAGCCACGTGAGAGCTGATGTCTGAGGTTCTGAGGGCTTTGCTTTCCGGTGAACCAGCTGGCACTCCAGCCCAGCAAATTTAACACCACAGAGAACTAACATGTCCACTAGACTATTTTTCGCCAGCCCGATACCTCAAATTATAAACTTAAATACGTGGTCATCATAATTTCTAAACCAAAAATCAAGGCACCTTAGTAGCACAAAATGGATTATCAGTATAAAAAAAATAAAGAAGCTTTAATCCACTGTTAAAGAAAGATATCCCAGATATTACCAAGGAAAAGTGCAAGTTACGGAACAGAATGTGCTTGCACTCACACAAAAAGGGGACTTCCGCACGTACACATGCGCACACACACTTGCTTGCATTCACGTAAAGCTTCTCTGCCTGGGGAGCCAGTGATCTGGTTAGACCTGGGGGACAAGGGACAGGATGGCAGAAAGCCCTTCAGTGTACACCTTTCATGCTCTTTGATTTTTGAATCATGTGCAATAAAAGCGCAATAAAATCGGGTCCTCTAATCAGACAATGGAAAAGAATCACCGTAACAGGGTAGTACGATGAGGTGGGCAGACCTGGGCTCCAAACACACCTCCCGTAGCAGCTACGGCATCGAGCACGTTACCGACCTCCCCTGAGCGTCAGCTCCCGCTCCTTAAGTGAGGGTAATCTCCACTGCGAAGGGCTGTCTTGAGACTTAAACCAAGGTGATGATGTGCAAAGGCCCAGGGCAGGGCCCGACACAGAGAAGGCAATTAGCACACCGTGGCTTCCCATCACCTAGGGGTTCTGAGACAGGTGATAACGATCCTTACATAGAAAATGTTTTAGGCTATCGTCTTTCTTTGAAAATTTTATTTTACCACCACTTCCTTCCAGAAAGGGGACGTCCTCTTTGTCTTGCCACCCTCGCAACGAAGAAAAAAAAAATGTGTCTTTCAGGGACAGGGGAGCTTTTCATTTCTGGAAAAGGCTCAGAAGTACCAATCCCTCCTCAAGACAAGTCCATTCAAGTTCATCCACTGAAACTCAGGCAGAGTTCTTTTTCCTCCTTCAAAAGTTTCCACTGGTGTAAACTTCAGAAGAGAAAAGAAACGGAATAATTCCCAGGCCAAGGGCTAATCTATTGGAGAAAGCCAAAAAAATAGGCACTGAAAAATTGTTTGTACTCATGTCTTTTCAAGAATGCCAAGGTCTTTTTTCAATTTTCAGAACCAAGGTTTGTTTTCAGACAGAGGCCTCCGGGCCCAGACTTCAGATGGAAACAGACCTCCTCCCTGACAGCGGTGAGCAAGCACGGGAAGCGGCGGAGGAGCTCACCACGGAAACACTGCAGCCCTCACTTCGGGCTGCCCGTGGAAGCCGCACCCCGACAGAGGGAGCCGTCCAGCACCGGCCACAGGCCGGGGATGCTCATCCGTCCTCTCGTTTTAATCCACACAAACAACCCTGCGGCAGACGGATTACCACTTCCCTCTGGGGCAAGCCCAGAGGGCTGAAGTGACTTGCCTGCAGTTACACAAATTAGTTGGTAACAGTAAGATTAAATTCCAAAGACATTCCGCCATTTCACTGTGTTTGTCTCAATTATAAATAATTTTAAAAAGGCAACTGAGTTATAGTAAACCAGAAACCCAGTTTTAAGAAGAGAAAAAAGACTACCTTAAAATCAATCTTGTATCTCTTTGCTTAATACTAAGGCCATCCTATTATCTTTATACTCCCCATAATCAATTCAAATTAAATGAAAGCAGCTCTTTCTAGTCACGCTTACTCTGAGAGCAAGTATCAACCAAACTTGTGCTTGGAGGACGATGAGAAAAGGCATCGGGGATGGCAGCAAGAAGGGGACACTTACGGCTTTACAGATGTGCTCAGTGGGGCCGTCAAACTCCTGTTGCATTCTTTCCTCGAGGAAATAGATGCGAAGCTTTAGGTTAAAGTTTTCTTTCTTCAACTCAGTGATTTGCTGAAAAATAAGCCCAGGTGGATTATCAAAAGTAAAGGTCTTAGGCACCTCACCAACACTAGTTCTCATAGGCTACAATGTATTCACATGTTAAATGCTAAAGAAAGCTCACCTCTGGTGCACCTGTACCGACCCAGAATTAAGTGGCTCCCTCTGCCCAAATTTAGGACAGTCTGAGCATGGGAATGAACAATGACGAAGTGAAGAAAGAATTCAAGTCTCCGCACTGACAACAAGTAAAGGAAGAACGGAAAAGAGAGAGGAATCTCTTCTTCACAGAAGAAGTCCAGTGAGTAAATGTAGGAGAGTAACAGGGACAGAAAATCCCACTGCACGACCACTGCGGTAACGGTCGGCTCAGGTAAGGATCACCAATGCTAACAGAATCAGATGAATGACTGTGGCCAGCATGATACCACACAGTCTCGAGGTGTCACCCCACGGATGGCGTATAATTTCAAAAGGAAAAGGTGCATTTAAAATTTAGAAAGCTAGCAGACACCACGTCCGCAATCAAGAGCATACACCGCTTGTCCCTGGGGCCTCACAGGGAATGGGTTGCAGGAACCCCACGGAAACCAATGTCAGTAGATGCTCTAGCCCCTTATGTAGAAGGGTGCAGTATCTGAATACAACCTATATTTTAAAAATATTCTCTATGGAAAAATGTCCATGGTCAAATCCAGATGCAAAAGATACAAATACAGAGGGTTGATGTATTTAACATCACCCTGATGGGACAGACTGACATCTCGTGTCTCCCGAAATAAATCACTGAAAACAAACAATTTCACCTGAAATACTTCTGCCCACAACCTTTCACCTGAAACTAATCCAAAGCTGTCAATCAGACACATCCAAACTGAAGGACCTTCTGCAAAGCAACAGACCTGGACTCTTCAAAAATCTTACTGACAATCTTAAATTAAAAGTGATTGTGAAATTCTTCTAAATAAATGGAAGTACTAGAGACCTGGACTCTTCAAAAATCTTACTGATAATCTTAAATTAAAAGTGACTGGAGCCCTGGCTGGTGTAGCTCAGTGGATTGAACGTGGGCCTGCGAACCAAAGAACCGTGTGGTT
>PVKM010042344.1:0-12828 GCA_004027735.1 Carollia perspicillata | reverse complement strand
CTCAATCCACTGAGCTACACCAGCCAGGGCCCAAATTTAAGTGTTATTTAAATTTGATTCCTGTGCTTTCTCCAAGATCTAGGTAATACTGAAGAGCTTCTAAGACTTCAGGCCCCACTCTCCACATGCTTGCAACCAGTACACATGAGCAAGGCTACAACCCACTAAAGACTGTTTTCCTTCGTTAAAGAGATTAGAATAGTAACTTGCCATCTTTTGAACTCACTAGACTAGCAGAGCATGTCTGTAAAGCATTCTTATGGGATGGGCAAAAGGAGTCCTTTTATTTATGTTGTGACTTCTTAATGACTTCAACGCAAAGGATATATTTAAAGATACTTAAGTGAAGAAATTACTGACATAATAGTAGTGCTTGCATGTCTTGAACATTAAGGATATAAGCTTTCTATAATTGAAGCATACTTTTTCTTATGGTTCTAGAAGAGAAGAAAGCTATGCTACAAGAAATAGCTAATCAGAAAGGAGTGTCCTGTCGTGCCCAAGGCTGGAAAGTCCACCTCTGTGCCGCCCAGTTGCTGCAGCTGGTAGGTCAAGTCATATCACATACTGGAGGTGTCTAGTCATAGAGCATTTTCTTTTGAGCATTTCTGAAGCATTCGCCATGAACATGGATCATGATAAAATTTTTATGTGTGCTATGTAACATAATTATTGTATATGTTTCTTAGATATAATTACGACCTAAATATATCTTAGTTCTGTTATCCAGAACCAAACTATATTGAGCACCTATGGTATAAAACCTACAATTAAATTTCAGTACTATGTGTTGTCATGACAGGGAGCCTCAGATGGCCTCAGTGTAAGCCCTTCCTCCCCACTCTGCTTTTTATCACGGGAACTAGGCACATTTCCCACTTCTCACTGAAGATTGGGCTTTAGTCCTCTGCCAGCTTGCACTATTATTCAAATAAGCCAGTCACATCCTCCTGTGGGAACCATGGGGTCCCTCTCCTCCTTGACACTACAGAGTCTGCCTCCTCCAACCCTGGCTTGTTCGCTGTGTTCCTGAATACAGCCCCGTCATGGTCCCTGTGGCCCACGTAGTGTGCAGCGTCCTCCTCCCCCAGCCTGTGAGTGTGTTGACTAGTAAACTGCTGTTGACCTCATCTGTCCAGTGTCAGTCAGTGTTACGTTTTCAACTATTTCCAAAACCCTGGGGCAGGGATCTTGCCTTCACCAAAAGGGATAACAGTCAAAACATCAGCCTCATGAAGTTTTTTCCACATTTGAAGTAGCTGTGATCTGAAGAACACTGTTATTAGTCTATTAAAAAGAAAACAAACAATGCTACTGTGTCTAGTTCTGTACTTAACAGAGAAGCACGTTTCTATGAAACTTACAGACTTGTTTTCCAGAGGAATTGAATTTAGGGCAGTATTTAAAGGTTGTTTTTGAAGATGGACTCTGAATTACTCATATGGCAAATTGTAACATAAATTATTATTGACCAGTTTAGTCATTGAGAGGAAGGATTTCATCACCCAAACTGTTCTCAGACTAGTTTAGAAAGGTGATTCCAGGTGGCTTTATTTGCCTGAAGTTGACAACAATAAAAAACAAAAAACATATTTCTGAGGTCACGATGCTCGCCTCCCCACTGTGTGTTGCAGACAAATCTAGAACATGATGTTTATGAAAGACTCACCAACCTACAGGAAGGGATCATCCCAAAGAAAAAAGCAGCAACTGATGACGATCTCCACCGAATAAACGAGCTGATACAGGTTTGAACGAGCCCTTTCCTTCCTGGTCACCCACTTTATGGGACTGTTTACTGTGTTCGCGCTTCTTCCTTTCCCTTTCTCATCTACTAATATCTTTAATAGAACCTTTACTTACTTCAGCCTGCATTACCAAGAAGCGCTAAAACATTTTTCTATGTGAAAGCCCCAAAATGGTCTCAATTTAAAGGTGAGAAGTTATTTAAAAGCCAAATTATCCTCAAGATCACTGATTGACAATGACGTCTTTTGTTTCAGGGGAATATGCAGAGGTGTAAACTTGTGATGGATCAGATCAGTGAGGCCAGAGACTCCATGCTTAAGGTTTTAGATCATAAAGATCGTGTCCTGAAGCTTCTGAATAAGAATGGGACTGTCAAGAAGGTATCAAAATTGAAGCGAAAGGAAAAAGTCTAGAACCATCAAGAATTGGGACTTTGGAAACACAATTTATGAAGAACGATGGTGGGAGTGGCGGGAGGATTTTGGTTATTTTCAAAGTGGAGCATTGAAATAAAGAAAACGTTCCTTAGTTCACATGTGAAAGCAGAGGGACCCATGGCACCCAGTGTCCTCCCAAGGATCAGAGATGACCTGACACAGTGAATTCCATTCTTTCTTTTAGGCACATCCCTCTTAGGTTTACTGTGTCACAAACACATCCTGATGCATCACTGTCTACCAGTTGGAATCAGAGACACAAAAGATGGCTGGCATTTTTCAGCTTTCCAGATTATAATCTGTATCTGACAGATTCCTGTAGGACCCAGACTGAGCCTGGACTGAAAGTGTCCACTTGGACCGCCTGTTATCTCTGTACACTGAAAGTCAAACCTCTACCCTCACCCCAGTCGGTTCCTACTCTGTCTGACCTTCAAGCCAGAGCTGGCCTTTTTCAGCAGTCCCATGACACCCAGAGACCTGCACATCTCACACTCAAAAAGGATTTGAACTATCAATTGTCATTTTTAAGAACCATTTCAAAATGGAATTATTATATTGTCTGTCCTGTGTGTATCAAAAGTTGGGTTTTTGTGAAAGCTCAGAGTAGGCAACACCATAAATTGCTCTGAGTTCCTTGTTCTGAAGTACACCCTTGGTTATCTGTACTTCTGTAGCTGGTATGATGCTGTTAATTGTATGTACCACACATCTCCAAATGTTAATAAAGGACTTAAAGAAGTTTCATACATCAGTAGTTTGCATCATTTTATAAAGTTATTCATTGCTGTACTGAACATCACTTGAGTATTGACCCTACTGGAGTTTCTTGCACATTGCTGAGTCTATTCTATTATAGTTTTGTTATTCTATCTAAAGAGTTCCACTTGTGCTGATGTTTCAGAGATGCCACAGTGGCTCTTGTTTAGCTTAAATACAAGACTATATTGTATCCCGTTTCAGATGGGTCAAGTTTTAAACAACTAAGGCTGTGGTCATCGGATGAAGTGCCCAGGAGTGTGAGTTTTCCTATTAACCTGCTGGGGTGGTAGGTAGGCCAGGTTTGCTTCCTGTGGGCACAAGCAGTCATGTCTCTCTCTTCCGGCTGGATATTCTTGCAGAAGGTATTTGTCTCCTTCCTAGACATGTATTTCCAATGTCAACAGTGTCCATGTATTTCCAATTGCCAACTTGGGGCTGGCACTCTCTCTCTGCCCTGACTTAAACTGATACGAGAAAAAGTCTGTGCCAGTTCTGACCAGGTCTTTGGGGCTAGTGCACAAGCTCTGTTAGACTGACTCACCTGAAACAGTCTTCCTTAAATTAGAATGTTAAGGTCTCACTTCGTATAGGGTTGGAGGAGAAAGAGGCAGAGGAGGCCCTCGGCCTTCCTCTGGTCAGGACACGTAGACCTGCATAACCTTGGCTAAAGTCCTTGGGATAATGTGCTGTTTCACTAGAATGTTTCATTGGGTTATAGAGCCAACTTTAAAAGATGCTTGTTGTTTACTAAGCGCCAGTGTGTAGTGTGACTACTAGAATAGTGTCTTTCTGTCAGCCTAGACATTGGGATTTCATCCCATTTCCCTGATCATTGGCAAAATAATTCCAATTGCAGGATGGTGTAATAATTTAGGAGCCATTTTTCTCAGGCTAAAATATATATAGGCCATGCAGTTTTACAATAAAAAGTCAATTCTTTCTTAGACACTGGATAATGACTACATGGGTCAGTCTATGAAAATTTGGTCCAGTGGGCTCCCATAAGGAGTCAAAATGGAACAACCTCTGATGGCACAGAAGTACAAACCCAAAACTATAACCACAACAAGTGTCCAGGCAAAGTGGGACATGTAGACAAAATTTGAATCCACAATTGCATTGTTTCAAACAAGTGTTCACTAGCAAGTTGTCTTTTTTTCTGCCAACCATTACTGCATGCAGTAGCACAAAAGCCCAAATGGTCCCCACTGGACCCCAGTGGCACAAAGCTCAAATGGCAGAGGTAGAGGACTGACAGTTTGATTCGCTCAGAGTCTCTCTCATTCCCAGACTCATTTCCTTTCATCAGTCAAGTGTTTCAGATGGCTGACACCTTCAGCAGGAGTGCAGGGAAATTCCCTGAGCTAGGGAAATGCTGCAGTCCCACTCTCAGGGCTGGCCTGCCACAGGCAGCTGGGAACCGAGCCTGAGCTCTCTAGGACTTCCCAGTGTCCATACTGTCTCTTCTGGGTTTGGCAAAACTGGTACAGAACCCAAGTAGCAGTTTGTCTGCTATCTCCACCAATAGGCAAATTCTAGAGGCAGAGGCTGGTGAGAAAGGAAAGAGGTGGTTATTCAAATGCTGCATAGTCTGGGAGAATGTCAGACTCTTGTCTCAAAGCCCATCCCCTCTGGAAAACTGGAGGAAAGACCAGTTGTCCTCAACCAGACCAAAACCAAAGGCAGTGTCCAGAATTCCTTCCCACATTTCAAGTACCGCCCTTTGGGAAATGCAGGCAGTTGCTGAGCGGTCATTCAGGCAGCTAAGTTTGTGCCCGGATACTGTCCAGCTTCAGGATCTCTTCTGGAACCTGTGTGTGTGGGCTACTGCCATCAGCCACGTGACTTCCAGGGCCAGAAGGTCCCGCATAAACACCAGCTAGTACCTTCACCAGGTGGATAAGAGAGTTCCTTGGGTTTTTATTAGTTTGGGGTGTGGGATGGAACTGGTGTTTTCTCAGAATGCCCAATTAACTTCCTGAACTTCCACGTGCTCTAGAAGGGTCCCCCTCCCCCTCCCCCACAACTAATCCCTTCTTTTCCCCAGGCTAGACTGACGGAATTCTTTGGTCCAACACCTCCCCCTTTCTGACTTTTGTGGCACCTGTGCCTGCCCTCCCCTGATTCCACCCCCAATCAGATCCCAGCTTGGTCTATTCCTATACAAATGAGGACCACAAATTTCACAGCTTGATTATTCCACATAGCACTGTCCTGATTTGTAGAAACAAAGCTACTCCAATTCATTGGTGAAGATAAAAGAGAATACAGCCGTGCAGCTTTGATCGGACAGGAAAGTCCAAGTTCTGTTGGTCACGTTTCATCTAGGAGCTCTCTTACGAGGGTCAATTTAGAGGACAGGAGCCCAATGCAGGAGGCTTGGCAGCCCAGTCTGGCTTTTTCCTGAAATGCAGCATTTGTGAGGGATCTTTGAAAACAATGGCCCGTAGGCTCTGGTCAGGAATGTAAGCCCATTAACTCCAGGTGTCTTTTTTGGCAGGTACATTTTCTGGGCCAACACTAGTCACCTTAGAAGTCCTGCAATGGCTCCATCCCAGTCACAACCCACTACATCCATCCAAAATAACCAGGGTCTCGACCTCTTTTAAATAACCTGTTTTACTGTGTATGATTGCATAAAATAAAATACCCAAATCTTAACCTTACAGTTTAATGCACTTTGACATATATATAACATCTGAAGAAAGACACGTGACATTGCCATAACTGCAGTGTCCCTTTGTACGTCTGCCCCCACGAGAGTAGACACCAATCCGTTATAGATTTCTTTGTTGTTGAACGTTATATAAATGGAATTATACTGTCTATACTTACTGGTGTGTGGCTTTTATGCTCAACATAATTGGAGATTCAGGTATTTGTTGTATGTATTATAAGTTGATTTTTTTCATTGCTGAATGGTGTTGTAGTGTGAGAATATACAACAGTTTGTTTATTCCTGTTCCTATTAAAGGACATCTTGCTTCCAGTTATTGACTATTGTGAATATAGCTATTATAAACATTTGTATGCAGGTTCTCGTGTGGAAATAAATCTTCAAATCAGTTGGGTAAAAACCTAGGAGAGTGATTGCTGGATCATAAGACTAAAAGAAACTGTCTTCCAAAGTGACTGCATCATTTTACATTCCCACCAGCACTAAATGAGAATTTCTGTTGCTCTACATCCTCACCAATGTTCAGTGTTGTCAGTGTTTTGCAGTTTGTCTATTCCATAGATGTGTAACTGTAACGGTATCTCATTGATTTCATTTGTAGTTCCCTAATGATACATGATGTTCAACATTGTGCTGTTTTTATATTGTTTTATATTGTTTATATCTGTTCAGATATTTGCTCATATTTTAATTTATGTTGTTTGTTTTCCAATTCAGGTTTTTTCTGTTTTTAGATTTTATTTATTTAACTCTAGAGGGGAAGGGAAGGAGAGAGGAAGAGAAACAGCAATGTATGGTTGCCTCTTGTGTGTCCCCTGCTGGGAACTGGCCTGCAACCCAGGCATGTGCCCTGACTGGGAATCGAACCGCGATCCTCTGGTTCTCAGACCCGTGCTCAATCCACTGAGCTACACCGTCCAGGGCGTTCAATTTCAATTTTAAGAGAGTTCTTTGTATATTTTGGTTATCAGTCTTACTCAGGTGGGCATTTTGTAAATATTTTCTTACATTCTGTGGCTTATCTTTCCCTTTATTTAGTGCTTTTTGAAAAGCAGAAGTTTTTTTAAGATTTTATTTTACTTTTTAGAGAGAGGGAGGGCGAGAGGGAAACACCAACATGTGGTTGCCTCCCACGTGCCCCCCACTAAGGATCCAGCCCACAACCCAGGCATACATCCCAGACTGGGAATAGAACCAGTGACCCTTTGGTTCACAGGCTGGCACTCAGTCTACCAAGCCACACCAGCCAGGGCAGAAGTTGTTTTTTGTTTTTGTTTTTTTAATAAAGTATAACATCAGTTTTTTTCTTTCATGGATTGTGCATTTGAGTTATATCTAATGACTCTTTAACAAACCCAAGATCACCTACATTTTCTCCTATGTTTTGTTACAAGCTTTTTATAGTCTTGTTTTTTATAAAATGGATCATTTTGATGTAATTTTTGTGAAAGTGTAAGGTTTGTGTTAAGATTTTTTTGTTTTGGCATGTGGATGTCTAGCACCATTTATTGAAGACTATTTTTCCATTAAATTGCCTTTGCTTCTTTGTCAAAGGTCAGTTTTCTATATTTGTGTGGGCCTATATTTCTTTCTGGGTTCTCTGTTCTTTTCCATCAGTCTACTTCTTTATTCTTTTGCCAATACCACTCTGTTTTGATTACTGCAGCTTTATATACTGACTCTTGAATTTTACTAGTATCAGTTCTCTAAGTTTGTCACTATCGTGTTGGCTATTTTGGGTCTTCTGTCTTTTCATATAAATTTAGAATTTGTGTGTGTGTGTGTGTGTGTAAAATAGCTTGCTATAATTTAACTAGCATTACATAGAGTCTATTGATCAAGTTGGGAAAGAATTGACATCTTAATGTTCAGTGTTCTAGTCCATGAACATAGATTATCTCTCCATTTATTTACATCTTCAACTTTATCAGAGTTTTTCCGTTTTCCTCATATACATTCTGAACATATTTTAATTCAAATTCTAATTTTTGACTGGCAGTATATGGGAAAGCAATCAACCTTATAAACTCTTAGCTTTATATGCTGTGATATTGCTATGGCTTTTGTTGTTGATTCTTTGGAACTTTCTACATAAACAATAATTCTATATGTGAACAAATACAGCATTATTTCTTCTTTCCCAATCTGTACAGATTTTACTGTTTTTCTTTATTACTGCACTAGCTAGGGCTTCCAGATGTTGAATAGAAATGGTACAGGGGGATATTGCCTTATACCTAATATGAGGGGTAAAGTTTGCAGTTTCTCATCATTAAGTATGTTAGCATTAGGGGTTTTGGAAGATTTTCTTTATGAAGTTGAAAAACTTCTCTGTTCTTAGTTTGCCAAAAGTGGTTTTTAAGATTTTATTTATTTAATTTTAGAGGGAAAGGGAGGGAGAAA
This sequence comes from Carollia perspicillata, assembly GCA_004027735.1. Classification (NCBI taxonomy): domain Eukaryota; kingdom Metazoa; phylum Chordata; class Mammalia; order Chiroptera; family Phyllostomidae; genus Carollia; species Carollia perspicillata. The sequence continues at coordinate 4,800 of PVKM010042344.1, read as the reverse complement.
GAGGGAGAGAAACATTAATGTGTGGTTGCCTCTCACACACCCCCTACTGGGGACCTGGCCTGCAACCCAGGCATGTGCCCTGACTGCAGATCAAACTGGTGACCCTTTGATTTGCAGGCCAGTGCTCAATCCACTGAGCCACACCAGCCAGGGCAAGAGAGTTTTTAGTTGTAGAATGGATGATAGATTTTGTACTGTGCTTTTTCTGCATTACTGATACAATCATTTTCTTTAGCTTGTTGATAGGGTAGAGTTTGTTTGTTTGTTTGTTTGTTTGTTTGTTTTTTCATTCATTTATTTTTGTTATCATAGAACCAGCCAGTTAAACAAGCGTACCTGGAATAAATCCCACTGTTTATAGTGTATTATTCTTTTTTTACCCATTCTTAGATTCAGTTTGCCAGTATTTACTTGTATCTATGTTTATGAGCAATATTTCTCCATTTTTTCTTTTTTGCACTTGTCTTTATTTTCAGTGTCAGGATAATGCTGGCCTCATAGAATGAGTTAGAAATGGTTCTCTTTACTTCTGTTTTCTACAAGGGGTTGTAGGGAATTGGCACAATTTCTTCCTTAAATATTTGGTCAAATTCAGCAGTGAAAAATATCTAGATCTAGTACTTTTTGTTTTGGAAAGTTTATAATTGTCAATTCAATTTAAAAATAAATATAAAGTCTATTTAGATTGTCTTTCTCATGTGAACTTCAGTAGTTTTCTGTCTTTTAAGGAATTGGACTATTCAAGTTATTAAATTTCTGAGCATGGAATTGTTTATAGTTTTTCTTTATTATCCCTTTCATGTGTGTGGGATCACTAGTTATAACCTCTTATTTTAAAAAGATATGTTGTGATATAATTCACATAATATATCATTTGCCTACTTAAAGTATACAACTCAGTGATTTTAATAAATTCAGAGTTGTGCCTCCATTACCACATTCAATTTTAAAATATTTTATTGCCCCCAAAACAAGCCCTGTACCCTGTAACTATAGCTCCAGTTTAGGAGTTTAATCTATTTTCAGTTAATTTTTCTATCTGATGTGAAGTAGAAGGTCCAACTTGACTCATTTGCATGGGACTAGCCAGTTTTCCGATGACCGTTTGTTGAAATGACTTTCTTCAGCATTGAATTGCCCTGGCAATTTGTTGAACATGTGTTTGTTAGTTGTATATATAAGAAAACTTGACTTATGGACTCTCAATCCTATGCCGCTCATCTTTGTCTAGCCTATGGCCACTACCACAATGTCTTATCTACTGAAACTCTGAAGATGTGAAATTGGGCATTGTGAGTTCTCCATTTTGTTATTATTATTCAAGGTTGTTTTAGCTGTTCTCAGTTCCTTAGACTTCCAGGTAAATTTTAGGATCTGCCTGTCAATTTTTCCAAAAAAGTCATTGGAAATTTTGAAGGTAGAGTCATAGACATATTTGGGACATTGTGCCACCTTATAGTATTCTGATCATGATCATAGCTCGTCTTTCCATTAATTTAGTGCTAATTTAATCTCTTTCAACAGTGTTTTGTATTATTCAGAGTAAAAGTTTTTTGTTAAACTCATTCCTAACTTTTATTATTTTGATGCTAGTGTAAAGGGAATAGTTTTTTAGTTTCATTTTAAATTTATTTTTATTATAATTTATTGATGATGCTGTTACAGTTGTCCCAACTTTTCCCACTTTGCCACCCCCCACCCAGCAACACCCACTCCCTCAGACAATCTCCACACCGTTGTTCATGTCCACGGGTCATGAATATATGTATTCGGCTACTCCATTTCCTATTCTCTCCTTGATATCCCCAGGGCTATTCAGTACTTGTACTTCTTAATCCTCTCACCTCTTCATCCATTCTCTCACATCCCACTCCCATCTGACAGCCATCGAAATGCTCTTCATATCCATGATTCTTTCTCTGTTCTTCTTGTTTGCTTAGTTTGTTTTTTAGATTCAGTCGTTGATAGATATGTATTTTTCGCCATTTTATAGTTCATAGTTTTGATCTTTTTATTAAATAATTCCCTTTCACGTTTCATATGATAATGGTTTGGTGATTTGAAAGAGAGAGGAAGGAGGAGAAAGAGAGAGAGAGAAACATTGATGTAAGAGAGAAACATAGATTGTCTCCCTCCCATACACACCCAACCAGGGCTCAAACCCACAACCTAGATAGGTGCCCTTACCAAAAAATCAAACCCCCTTAACTGTTTTGTGTATGGAACAATGCTTCAACCAACTGAGCCACACTGGCCAGGGCTAGCTTCATTTTTTGTATGCTCATTACTACTATACAGATACAATTGATTGTTTAAATATAGTATTTATTATTTATTTTGAAACAGTTTAACTGAAATATAATTTACATTCAATATGATTCACCTACTTAAAGTGTATAATTCAATGTTTTTATATATTACATTATTAATCTTTCAAATTATAGTAAATATATAACATAAATCTGCCATTTTAAGGATACAATTCCATGACATTCATTAAATTATGCAAATATCATCATTATCTATTTCCAAAATGTTTTTATTACTGTTTTGTAATCATGGAGCAATAATTCCTTGTTCTCCCTAATCCAGTCCCTGATAACCTAAACATTTTCTGTCTCTACAGATTTGCCTGTTTTAGGTAATTTACATAAATGAATTCATGCAATATTTGTCATTTTGTGTCTGGATTATTCCACTTTGCATAAGCTTTTACATATTCATCCAGGTTGTAGCATGAATGAAAACTTCATTCCCTCTTTTCTCTGAATAAATTACTTATATGTGCCCTGGCTGGTGTGGCTTAGTGGATTGAGTGCCGGCCTGTAAACCAAAAGGTCGCGGGTTCAAATTTCAGTTGTGGAGCACATTCCTGAGTTGCTGGCCAGGTTCCCAGCTGGGGGCACACAAGAGGCAACCACACATGAATGTTTCTCTCTTTCTCCCTTCCCCTCTCTCTAAAAGCAAATAAATAAAATCTTTTAAAAAATTACTTATATGTATAGATTACATTTTATTTTGTCCATTTATCCATTAAATGACACTTGGATTGTTAATACATTTTTGCTGTTGTAAAAAATGCTATAATTAATAATATTGGCACATAATTATCTGTTTACCTGATTTTAGTTCCTTTGCATATATGTATGTGTATGAGTAAACTTTCTAAATCATGATAATTCGGTGTATAGTTTTCTGAGAAAGAAAAGCACCAAACTATTTTCCATTGCAGCTGTACAGTTTTTCATTGCCAAATGTATTATTCTTTTTTATGCTATTGTAAATAGAATTGTTTTTCAAGTTATTTTTTAAATCATTTTTATTTTTTATTACAATTGATGTACAGTATTACATTAGTTTCAGGTATACACTCCAGTGATTAAACATTATATAACTTACTAGGTAATCATCCTGATAAATCTCATACCCATCTGACACCATACATAGTTATTACAGTATTATTGACTATATTCCCTGTGCTGTACTTTATATCCCCATGACTACTCTGCAACAACCAATTTGTACTTCTTGATCTATTCACCTGTTTCACTCACCCCCCAATATCCCTCCCATCTGGCAATTGTCAAAATCTCTGTGGATCTGTTTCTTTTCTGCTTGTTCATTTATTTTGCTTTTTTAGATTCACTTGTTAATAGATATGTACTTATTGCCATTTTATTGTTCATATTTTTATATTTGTTTATTCTTCTTAAAGGAGACCCTTTAACATTTCATGAATACTGGTTTGGTAGTGTTGAACTCCTTTAGCTTTTTCTTGTCTCGGAAGCTCTTTAGCTGTCCTTTGATTTTAAATGATAGCATCTCTGAGTAGAGTAATCTTAATTGTAGGTCCTTGCTTTTCATCACTTTGAATATTTTTTGCCACTCCCTTCTGTCCTGCAAAGTTTCTGTTGAGAAATCAGCTGGGAGTCTTATGGGACCTCCTTGTAGGTAAAGAATTTCTTTTCTCTTGCTGCTCATAAGATTCTATGTTTGTCTTTAACCATTTGAATTTTAATTATGCTGCGTCTTGGAGTATACCTTTTTGGGTTTATATCGTTTGAGGCTCTTTGTGCATCTTGGACTTGTACATCTATTTCCTTCAGCAGATTAGGGAAGTTTTCTGGCATTTTTCAAATAGATTTTCAGTTTCCTGTTCTCTCTCTTCTCCTTCCAACAACCCCATACGTTAATGTTGGTACACTTGAGATTCCTTACACTGTCTTTATATTTTTGAATTCCTTTTTCTTTTTGCTGTTCTGGTTTAGTGTGTGTTTTTTGTTTGTTTGGGGTTTTCTTGTTTGGTTGGTTGGTTGGTTTGGTTTTGCTTTCTTATATTCCAAATTGCTGATTTGATTCTTGGCTTCATCTACTCTATTGTTGATTCCCTCTACATTATTCTTTATTTCAGTTAGTGTTTCCTTCATTTCTCACTAGTTTTTTTTTTTATGGTTTCTGTGTCTTTTTGCATGCTGTGGATGTTCTCACTAAGTTCCTTGAGTATTCTTACAACCATTTTTTAAACTCTGTATCTGGTAATTTGCTTGCCTCCATTTTATTTAGTTCTTTTCCTGGAGATTTACCCTGTTCTTCATTTAGGGCTTTTTTTTTTTTTTTTTTTTTTTTTTTTTTTTTTTTTTTTTTTTTTTTTTTTTTTTTTTTTTTTTTTTTTTTTTTTTTTTTTTTTTTTTTTTTTTTTTTTTTTTTTTTTTTTTTTTTTTTTTTTTTTTTTTTTTTTTTTTTTTTTTTTTTTTTTTTTTTTTTTTTTTTTTTTTTTTTTTTTTTTTTTTTTTTTTTTTT
>PVKM010042343.1:0-12849 GCA_004027735.1 Carollia perspicillata | reverse complement strand
TGCCAGATACCCACTCCCTATTTGAACCACTTTTTTCTTTGAGGATACAGATAAATAACCAACTGACAGCGCTATTTGTTGACTTTCTCCCCAACTTTGAAGTTATGTGTTAAAATACTGCCATGGGAGATGGCGATTTAGAACTCCAACTCACCACCTCTTTCATGCACTCTTCTAGTTACTTACACATCATCCCAATAAAATTATGTGCCGTGTTTGGGAAGTTAGTATTCAGAATTTATCTTATGATGACCGTGGAAACGTTGTTCACAGCTGGCCAAGTCGGGCATTGTAACTGTATTTCCTTCATTGCACAACTTTTTCTTGTGGTTTTTTTTCCTGGAGTTTCTAATTGACTTACTTTTTTTTATTGTTCTCCTCGTTTTCCACTTCATTGCCAATGATTCATTCATAGTCAGCCAAAGACTTTCCTGCTCTCAATTACATTACCAGTTTCATCTTCAAGAGATTTTATAGAAGGTCTCTGTGCCTCCTCCTGCTACCCTCTCCTTCTCACCCCTGGGACTGGAAGCTTGCAAACTAGCCACTACATTTTCAGACCCCTTTGACAGCTGAATTCTATCCAGTCCGCCAATTGGAGGCATTTGCAGAAATTAGGAAGTGTGAGAAGATAGGGCCTATGGGACAGCGCAGTTCTAACTCCATGTGGCTTTGCCTCCCAGCAACCCCAAAATAGTGATCTTGCAGTTGAAAATTATGATCAGGAGGATTCTCATGGTGTGGCTTGATGAGATCCCTGAACTATGAGGAAAGAGAGAGGGACCAGAGAATGGTTTCCAGTGCACCAGCCCCATGCATGAGCTAATGTTCTGCTGTTGACATATTGAAATTCTCAACACTTTTAAAGCAAGGGACCCCACATTGTCATTTCACACTGAGCCCCTCAGTTTATGTAGTTGATGCTGCCTTTTGTACTAACTTTCCAGTTTTCTTTTTTTAATAGTATCTGTATTTTACCTTTTTATTCAAATTTCTGGAGTTGTCCCTAAGTTTTTATCCTAATTCTTCCCTGGGATCTTTCACTGTTGCTCTCATACTTTTTAATTTCCAAGAAGTATTTCCTGTTACTGAATATTACTTTTCTTGTAGCATCTTTATTTTTTCAGGAAAGCAATATCTTTTTTTCGTTCTCCTGAGAATGTTATTGACGTGTTCTTGAAGTTTCCTTTCCCATTTTGTGTTTTCTCTTTTGAGTTCCTTTTTCCTTTCCTATTTTTTGGGGAGGGTTCAATATTTTACGTTAGAGGAAAAGTAGATGCATTCAGTTTGGAGAAGACAAAGGATTCCCCTCACCCCTCCCCCTGTCCCACCCCAGATGCAAGAGAGAATGAAAAAAATAAGAAACAATTGCAAACATTTTAATGGGAAAGAGGCAACTAGCCCGAGGCAAACTTCGCCTCTGGAAATTAGGAGAATTGTTTTCTTCAACCGTGAGGTATCAGGAAGGGCAAGAGCTAAAGATCAAAAGGAAACATTTGGAATATCTGCAATGCAGGGATCAACAAATGTTGAAAGCACCGAGTGGCAGGGAGGCTCCTCTGAGGTCCAAAAGCCTCACTTTGTTGCTGGCCCAAGCTCCAGTGGGGTGACCTTGGCTGATGAATGCAAGGAAACGAACAGCTCAAGATTTTGGCCAGGGTTAGGGTGCGGGGTAAAGGGGAGAGCAACAGCAAAGGGATGGGAGGATGAGAGAGAGAGAGAGCCCTGCTGAGATGAAGTCCTGAGGGAACCCCTGGGAGAATCTGTCCCCCAAGTTTTCCAGGCAGCGAGGAGTCAGTTTTTCAGTCCTCAGAGAATAGAAGACCTGGTTGCTGTCACGAGAGCACAAGAATGTAAAACAACTATGCAGTTGGGAATCAGAAGCATGAAGTCAGGTCCTGGCTGGACTGGACCTGGAAAAGGGCACATAACTGTCCCCTTTCAAGGCTGTGAATCAAAGAGGTTGGCCTTAGGTCTCCATGTCCCCTTCAGCTTCAAATCAAAGGAGCTCTAGAATAGATTGCAGTCAAAGAGGGAAATTTTGGTTACAACATGTAACATTGGCCCTGTGAAGGAACCCCTTGTACGATGATGCATTTACAGGAAGAACTGCAGTATAAAATGCCTGCCTGGCCTTGCAGATTCTGCTGCAGAGCTCTCTCGAAGGAACTAATGTGGACCATTACATCACTCAGCTTATCCCCCCGTACCTATTGACTACAACCACCAGATGGCGCTGTTGGCCTAAGATCTAGTGCATTCCTAGCCTGGTGGTCTTGGGAGAGCCTGACCTGAATTTAAAACCTTAACCACCGCGTTTGATTCGAAAACAAAACAGCAGAAAAATGCTGTGCATCCCTACGAGGTCAGAATATAGCATCACACAGTACCGCGTGGCCCTCAGGAAAGTCATCCATGGTTATTTAAAGTTTGATTTTAGGAAAATGACTTCAAAATGCAGAGACTTGGGAAGCGGGTATGCCAGGCCAGCATACTTCCCCGCAGTCCCCGACGTGGAGCCTCCCTGTAGCCGCAGCAGGGTAGCTGGCAGCGCGGTGCGGAGCTGGTGAGCTCTGGGGACCCACGCAACGTCTGTCTGCGCTGTGCCCAGATGGAAGGAGCTGCAGAGGCCTCCAGACACCTGCGGCTCTGTAGCATGTCTCCAGCTCTGGTCCCCCACCCTCCTTCATTACCCCAGCTCCAGGGCTGCAGCCCCGGAGGGGTTGGCGACAGCCAACCCAGCACACCAAAGCCGGTGCTCTCTGATTGAGCGTTGGCCTGGGTAGCTGGTGGCAAGGGAATAGGTCCCAGCTGGGCGGCCCAGTATCCGGGCCGGCCTATTTACACTCTCGGGGGCGGGGGAGGGGCGGTCCTGGGAGCCTAGGGCGTGCTTACCCTTAGCATTTTAGAGATAACTACAGCTCTCGGCCCCTGGGGCCGAGAAGCCCCTGCACCTCACGGAGGCGCGTGGGCTCCTGGGCTGGTGGGTGCATCAGGCGGCAGGCTAAGCCAGCGCGGCTCTCCCTGGGTCCGGAGCTTGGCCTCCCTTCTGCCGCAGTAGCTGCCTTAATTGCCCGCTGGCTTCTGCTGAGATCACGTGCTCCTCGCTGATCTGGGCTGTGGATGAGCAGAAGCTGATGAATTTTTCATTGCAATTCACTTGTCTGTTGATCTGAAGGCAGTCTCTGGGTCAGGAGCCATTAAGGACCTGACTGTGCCAAAGGCGGCCCTCCCCCCACCCGGACCACTAACTTCCGACCTGGGAGAGAGAATGCATTTCTCTCCTGGATGTGTTTCTTTGTGCCTTTTGTCATTGTTTGAGTCCTCAAGGAAAACTAGGGGCTGGGAATTGCATGGAATGGGGCAGGGCACGTAGCAAGCCGTGGAAGGCAGAGTGAGCAGAGGCGCCGGTCAGTTTAATCGCCTTTGGGAAAAGCCCCAAACTGGCTGAGCCTAGAGCAGGAGCGTGGGTGTAGTCGCATTCCTGCCCTCGAGGATGTCCTGGGCTGCTGGGGAATTGGGACTCGCAAAAGAAGGCCGAAATCGTTGAATGAAAGTGTGAGACAATACGTGCCAGGAGCCAGTTAAGAGGGGCTGACTGTGAGCTCAGAGGAGGGCGGGTGCAGTGAGTGGGTGAAGACCTTGAAGGGAAAGGAAAAGGACCAAACACGTAGCCGCAAGGCGAGTAGAACGAGGGCTGGTCTACCCTCGACTCTGCAGCAGGAGAGAACACTGCTGTGCGTCCTTCAGACCCTCCAACACACAGACCTGCCCGGTGTCCGGAACTGTCATTTTCTTAAAGCCCCTCCCGCCTTATACAACAGTTTGAAAATATGTAGAGGGAAATCAGTATCCAAAGAAAAACAAGTTCGGGTTTTTTGGGGGACGGGGTTCTATCCAGGTTTTTTTTTCCCAATATGGATTTTTTGAATAGTATTATGTTAAAAATGCATCCATAGTGTATGTTAAAATCATTATATTTAGGTATTTTAAGAACAGGGTATCTAATTATAAGAAGTAGTATGTTTTTGTAAATTTTGGCAAAGTAAGGTAATATATGAAGACAAAAATAAAAATCACTGAGATTCCAAGTACAATAATCCTTTTGGTGTATTTTCTTAAAATATTACTTCTGGGCATGTTTAATGTAGGTGAGACCATACGGTATTTGCTACTTTTTAAACATGGCCAATACACAAACATTAATCGAAGGCTATGTGACAAGGATTTGTTTATCTCAAGGTGAGAATATTCTTAAGGATCCCGAGTGTCCACTGAACCACCCCCCCCACCCACACTTGAGGGGAGGGTGCCGTCCACCGGTGGGGATTCACAACACATGCCGGAGACGTCCCCCGGTCTTCCTCACAACCATCCTAGCTCCTCCTCCGCATCTTCTGTAGGGAGGGCTCAGATCCTGAAATCTCTTCTCAGCCACCTACTTGGAAAACCTACGCAGACATTGCTTTGTAGTTATCATCCTTTTTGGTGTCTTGCTCCAAACATTAAGTAATTTCAACACTTGTTATAAAGGAACAAAAAGACTCACATAAGAGTTGTCTCTGAAACATTAAATGCAAAAAGAATATGGAACAACATTTATAGATTTCTGAGGGATAGGTATTTGTGAAGCAAGAATTTTGTTCTATGTCAAATTATCTTTCATATTTGAAGCCAATAGAAAGACACTTTCATTAAATAAGAAAATATGCCACCTGGTACATGTCTTGAAGAAAAAAAACCTGAGGGAGGAGGATTTCCATTTCTGGCTGTGAAGGAGTAGTTTGTATCAGAATAACCCTGGTGCTGAAGAGCTGTGAAAGCTGAATAAAATAAAATGGAAAGTAGTCTTAGCCTCAAAGAGCAATCAGAGTTGCCAGGATTGGAAGGGCCAAGATGCTAGACGGAGAGAAATGCAGTGAAGGGATGCCTTTCTTCACACCTGTTCTCGTGTCCTTGCAGCAGCTGCTGACTCAGGGCCTGGCGTGGGGCGTGGAACCCAGACAGAACCGCTAATGGTTTGCCTCAGTCAAAGAAAAAAAATCGATGGAGCCTGGCCAGGTGGATTAGTTGCTCGGGGTGTCATCCTGTGCACCAAAAGGCTGGGGGCTCGATTCCCAGTCAGGGCACACATCTAGGTTGCAGATTTTATTGATCCCTGGTCAGAGCATGTGAGGGAGGCAACCGATTGATATTGCTCTCTCACATCGATGTTTCTGATGTCTCTTTCTGTCTCTCTCCCTTCCTCACTCTCTAAAAATCAATAACCACATCCTCAGGTGAGGATTAAAACAAAAATGTATTTAAAATTGGAGTTAGGAATACAAGATTGTGGGACTTGATGGGCCAAGGCATAGAGAAAAAGGAACCAAACAGAACTGAGTCTGCAGGCAATTTCCTCAGTTTCCTGATTTCTAAGATGTGCACGAGAAACGTGAAAGGCCCAGAAACCAAACCAAACCAAACCAAGCCGATCTAAACCAAAGCAGCTGGTAAGAAGGTAAAAGCTGAGCAAACATGTGGCATGCTCACAATGCTGGGCGGCCTGAACTTTCCGACTTTTAGTTTACACCGCTGGGAGAAAGGGTCCTGTAAACACCCGGGCTGTCGGTTGAGACCCCCCACCAAAGACGAAGCCAAGCCAGGGAAGTCCAGGCAAAGAGCCAGAAGGCAGCCCTCACACCACACCAATCAGGCTCTAAAGGCCCCAGTGCCTGCCAGGGTGCGGCCGGACTGCCTCCTCTACGGCTCTATCTTCCGCCACAGGCCAAAAGGAGGAAGACACTCCATTGCAGGCTACACAAAGTTTTGTATTCAGTCCATATTTACTAGGCAAAAACATCAGGAGGGAGACAGACAGTAGTTGTCAGGGTAGAGCAAAGGGAGCTGCCGCACTGTAGGAGAAGGGGCTGCAGCCAGTCCAGCACCCCCGCCTCAGGAGCTGCAGTTCAAAAATCACAACAGGAGGCTCTCTCCTCACAGGGTGCTGTTGGCAAGCAGGACTTGGAGGCAAATGCTGGGGGCAGGGGAGAGAAGAGGGACAATGTCCAGATTTTCCTCTGCAGATGATAAGAAGAGAGTAGCGTTGACATTAAATCAAAGGGCTTTGATTATTGTCAGGGTCTGAACTACAACTGTGTGTGCGCGTGTAGATGTCACGAGTACTGACAAGTTTGTGTCTGAGAGACTCCAGGCACCTTGCAGAAGCAAGCGTAAATCATCCTGGGAGGAAAGCATTCCTTTACAAGCCCCTCTGAATCCCCATGGTTGAAACTCCACCACATGAGTTCAAAACAAGAATTACCAGCACTCATGAAATCAAGCCATATTTAGTAAGAATTCGCTAAAGTAAACAACAGAGTTAGATCACCAATTACTTTAGATAGTGGACTTTGCAGATACAGAGTATAAAATATGATTTTTTTCTTTAAGAAATAAAAAAATAGCTCTGGCCAATGTGGCTCAGTTGGTTGGAGTGTTGGTGAGCAGGTTTGATTTCCAGTCAGGGCACATGGCTGGGTTGCAGGTTTGGTCCCTGTCAGAGCACATAGGAGAGACAAGCAATCGATGTTTCTCTCCCTCCGTCTCTCTTCCTCCCTTCCTCTGCCTCTAAAATCAATAAGCATCTCCTCAGGCGAGGATAAAAAGAAGGAAGGAAGGACGGAAGGAAGGAAGGAAGGAAGGAAGGAAGGAAGGAAGGAAGAAATGTAATCACCAAAATTACTTAAGAGCAAGAGACTACTAACAGTGAGCAGAGATAGTAGAAATGAGCAAATAGAACTTCCAGAAATGAAAAATATAGTGGTTGAAATTAGAGCTTGGTGTATGTTTTCAACAACCTGTTGTAAACAAATTAAAAGAGAATTCATAAATCAGGGAAAGTTTCTAAATATATTGCTCACAGAGAGCAAAAAGAGAAGAAAATATAGAAGAAAGAGGATCAGATGAAAAGGCCCAGAGTGTATCTGACTGGAGTTCATATGAAAGAACAGAGAGGATAGAAAAAGGAGGTAATATTTGAAAAGAGAGTGTCTAAAAATTTCCAGAATGATAAAAAAGCTATTTTTCCATGACTATAGGAAGCACAAACAGGGTAAGTAAAATATATTCCATTGTAGTATTTCACTGGTACACTGTCGTATAAAAGACAGAGAGAAGATCTTAAAAGCATTCAGAAAGGAAAGATAGGTCACCTACAGAAAATATTAACATCAGAATTTCCACCAGCAACAATGAAAGCCAGAGGATAGCAATATTAAAATAAAATAAAACCATTCAAAATGACATAAGTAAATAACTATTTAAAATTCCAGTCTTACTAAAACTATGTCTGAAAATGGGCAAAATATTTTTATTTTTTTAGAAAAATGAGAAAAGAGACCTGAACTCCTGAAGGATGTACTTTAGGAAGAAGAAAAGTGATACCAGAAGAATTTCAGTAACTAACTGTTTCAAGTGTAATATTAATGTCTTATTTGTGGGGTCTTAAAAAACTAGATAAAACTAAAATAATGGAACACAGTAACATAATTTGAGAGAGAGATAATTGAAGTGAAACTTTTTGTGTTTCTCATGAGCTGGGTAGAGATTTTTTCCAGTTTTATTGAAATATAATTGACTATAACAATGCATATGTTTAAAGTGTATAGTGTGAAGATTTGGTAATGTATATTGCAAAAGTATTGCCACAATAAGATTAGTTAACATTGTTTTAAAGATTTTATTTATTTATCTTTAGAGGGGAAGGGAAGGAGAGAGGGAGAGAAATATCAGTGTATGGTTGCCTCTTGTGCATCCCCTGCTGGGAACTGGCCTGCAACCCAGGCATGTGCCTTGACTGGGAATCGAACCGTGATTGTTTGTTTCGCAGTCCCATGCTCAATCCACTGAGCTACACCAGCCAGGGCAGATTAGTTAACATTTTCATCCCCTCACATAATTATACTTTTTTTGTGAAGAAAAAGTTTAAGATTTATTCTCTTAGGAACTTTCTAGTATATAACACAGTATTGTCAACCATAGTCACCATGCTGTGTATTAGATCCCAGGTGAATATAATTTTTTATTGTTGTTCAAGTATGGTTCAAGCACCACTCCCCACTACCTGACCCACCTCCACCTCCCACCTTTGAACCCCCCTTTGGCTTTGTCCATGGGTCCTTTATACACATGTTCCTTGATGGCCCTTCCCCTATTTTCCCCCATTATCCCAGCAGTTTGTGGTTACTGTCAGTTTGTTCTTTATTTCAATGCCTCTGGTTATATTTTGCTTGCTTTTGTTGAGCAGGTTCCACTTATAGGTGATATTTGTCTTTCATCTTATACCTGGAAGCTTGTGCCCTTTGACCAACATTTCCCCTCAACCCTCAAACCCTAGCATCACCATTCTACTCTCAGTTTCTATGAATGTGGCTCTTTTTTGATTCCACACATATGTGAGATCATACAGCGTTTGTCTTCCTTGGTCTGACTTGCCTCACTTAGGTTAATGTCCCCAAGGTTCATCCATGTTGTCACAAATGGCAGGATTTCCTGCTTTACTATGGCTGAAAAAATCCTATTTTTTTGTGTGTGCATGTATTGTGTTCATTTTACTTGTCGATGGACACTTAGATCACTTAAGTTCTTTCCATGTCTTGGCAATTGTGAATAATGCTTCAATGAACATGGGGTGCAGCTAAGACAGTGATTTCACTTTCTTTGAACATGTACCCAGAAGTAGGTTTACTGGATCATATGGTAGATGTACTTCTAATTTTTTGAGGAAGCCCTATACCATTTCCTAGTGGCTGTACGAACTTACAATCCCACTAATAGTGCACAAGGGTTCCCTTTTCCTCACATCCTCATTAACACTTATTATCTCTTGTCTTTTTGATATTAGCCATTCTAACAGGTGTGAAGTGATACCTTCCTGTTGCTTTGATTTGCATTTTCCTGATGATTAGTGATGTCGAGCATCTTTTCATATGTCTATTGGTCTTTGGAAAAATGTCAATTCAGGTAAAAGGCTAGAAATTTGATTAACTCTTGACATTATTAAGTTTACATGGTAAAATATCATGGGTGATTCCTGAATAGAATAAAAATAGAGTTTACAATTTTCAAATTAGCAGAGGGGAATGATAGCCTACGGGGGGGGGGGTGGTGGCAGAAAAACAAAGCTCAACCAATCCAAAAGAATAAAGAGAGAGAAAAGAAGCATTGGAAGTGTGGGGAAACTAGAAAGCACAGGTAGTGTGGTTAAAATGATTGGAGGAAGTCCAAATCTCTCACAATTGCAATAAATAGTGAGAATTAAACTCACCAACTGGAAGACAAATTTTATCAGATTGGGTTAAAAACAAAATCCAACTACATGACTGAAGAAAAAATAAACCTACAAATTAGGGACATAAAAAGTTTAAGAGTAAAATGATAAATTAGGCCAAAACACAAAACAAAATAACCCACAGACAACAACGAAATAAAGTACCCCATAGTACTTCTATTCAAATGAAACAAAAGATAAAAATTATTAAAGAAGTAGAGGTTAAATGTGAAATATTAAAAGATTCAGTTTACCAGTACTACAAAACAATTCTAAATTTGAATGCACTGATACATAATATACAAAATATAGAAAGCAAAAGTCCACACAAGCTCAGGGGGAAATAGGTAACTCCTCTGCCACAGTGTGGTATTTCAACAGCCTCTCTAGTATTTGATTGGTTAAAACGATGTAAATAAGGGTAGAGAAGATTTGAAAACCTAGTTAACAATTTCATTTAATGGTATGTATTGAATCCTGTGACTGTTAACTGGAGAATAAACCCTCTTCTCAAGAATATATATAGCATTTGAAAAAATGACATGTACTGGTCCTTAAAGCAAGTCTAGAATAACTTCAAAGAATTACTCTCAGAGAGACATAAACTAGAATCTCAATGAAAAATAGTAAATACCAAACCCGAGTAATGAAGTTAAAGAAGTAATTTCAGGAAAATCGAAGTGATTATGTGAGAAAAAACAAAGGTTAAGAATTAATGAATAAAAGAGCCCACCTACGTTAAAACAATGTAAGCCCAAGGAAGAAGCAAAAGTGAAAAAATAACCAAGATACTCCTGCAGGAGAAAAAGGTTGGGGTGTGGGAAATTGCCTCTTAGACATCGAAATTTAGTATAAAGCTATAGTCACTATTGTAATGGCAGCACTGGCTCAGACATACAGAAGAACAAGCCAAAGGAACAGAGAACTGGGAGCCAGAAACAGACCCCACTTCTGTAAGTGTGATTTCCTCAGAGGGATTGACACCAAATAATAGCATGGAGGTAATTGTTTATTTACGTGGAAAAATGAAATCAGTTCCCTTTGTCATACCATACACCGGAATGGATTTCAACTGGATTAGAAGAAATTTTAAGGAAATGCCTTTATGTTCTTGCAATAGGAAGGATTTTTTAAACAAGACATAAAACTCATAAAGGAAGAGGTTACTGTATTGAATCACGAAGAGAAAGGCAGGCACAGATGAAGCAGGTCATTGTAGACTCTAGAAACGAAGTTGGTGGATATACTGAGTATCTGGCAAAGACACTGGAGGCTTTGGTGTAGGAAATTATTATGATGTGATTTATGATTTTAAAAAGGTTCCCTGGCTTTCTCGTGGATAATAGACAAGGGCAGGAATGGAGACAGGAAGTAGTAGGGAGGTTATGAGAGAAGTCTAGTTACAAGATCTCAGCGTTTGGATGGGGTAGATACGGTGGACAGGGAAGGGAGTGGATTCACAATGGATCCTGGAAGAGGAGCCAAATCAAAGATAAGTCTGAGGATTTTTGGCCTGAACAACTGGGCAGCTGTGATGCTATCAATATTTATTGAAATGGCGTATCCAAATAAGGAACTATTTGAGGAACAGCTGAGAAAAGATTCAAGAGTTCCATTTTGCCTATTAGTCAATCAGTGAGCTTGGCTGGTAAAGAAAGCATTTAGTGCACAGGTGTGGAGTGCGCCACAGAGGTCAGGAGTGGAGGTGCCTAAACATGAAGAGTCATCAGCATGCAGATGGTCTTTGCAGGCATAGGTTAGGAAAAGTAATTCGGGTGCATGAACCAGAGAATCTATAAGCCAGACAAAGACGTTTTACTCAACTTGACTCCTTCATAACAAAGTTGACATTTAGCACAAATATATGCTCAAAAATACTTGAGGATTAAAAGTTCCTGAGACTGTTTGTGTATTAAATATCCCACTTTATTACAATGTGCTAAATAAATACATAGAATTTAATGCTTTCTCCCACTGGATAATGTTAGTAAACACTGAGATGTTTTGGTATTTGTACCAGTGATGGAAAACACAACAGGCAGAATCAGAAGAATGGAGTTTTCCTGCTAGCTGTCACTTCTAAGGTATGAGACTTCAGAGTCACTCATTTATGCTTCATTTTTAGGAATTTCTCACCTGTTAAGATAAGAGTCTTGGCCCAAATAAGATTCTAAAATTCTATGGCTAAAATTGAAGTGACGTTAAAAAACCACTTTTTAATAGCAACATTGGCATTCCTGTAGAGGGAAATGCCTTTATGTAAAACTTATTAAATTGCATGTGGTCAACAGGAGAAAAGAAAATGAAAGAGCTAAATATTCTGTGCTAGAAGTAAATTGTTCTTTTTAGCATAACACTGATGTTACTAGGAGAGAGCAGTCAAGAGGAGAGAACAAAGAGAAGGAAGTTAGCAAGACACTGAGGGGCAGGTGCTTTGCATACGTCGTCGGTGTGACCACTGAAGGATCTGTGACCAGGTAACCAAAAGTGGTTTGGGAACAAGGTAATTCTCTCTTTAGTTTCTGTTGTTTGCATTGCTGTGATATAAATTCCTTTGATTTTCCTCAGCTTCTAATAAAGACTGCCATGTTGAGTATTGGTGTGAGCATAGGTTTTATCTTACTTGCTTTCTTGGTGAGTTTTGTTTGTTTTGTGAAAATGAAGAACACACTATTTCCATGTCTGGGTTGATTTGGTATAGAAAGGAAGCAGCACACAGAGACAATTATATGACTCATATTCACAATGAATTCAGCAGAAATGAGGGCTTACAGCCAGGAGTCGCCATGGGAATGAAAGTCTCCCTTGGAAAGTCACATAAACCTTTGGCAGGACATCAGCCTGTCCACAGATCTCGACACTGTTCAAGCCAAAAAAATGAGAAGATCAGGGTGACCCCAGCTCTCACCAGCTCTCCCAGGCTCTCTACCCATCAAATTTGCAGGTTTTGGGAAATACTGAGAAAGCAGAACAGTTCCTGATGTAATACCTATTTTCTTATGACAAACTTCTTGGCACTATTTGAAGCAATTACACCTATGTATTTTTTCTCCCCCTATATTAATAGACATTTATAACACCTTCCATCTGTCATTTATGTTTTTATCTAGCTCTTAATGGGAAGGTGTGGTGAAAAATAGCATGAGTTAGAAACATGTACCCGTATTTACAAGTGAGTCAAAAGTTGAGACAAGATTTTTTCCTATACAGGAGAAATAATTGTTAATTGTGGTTTTGTTATCCAACATGTTTCTGGTTTGTCTATACAACATAACAAGAAACTATTCCACATGACAAGGGAATGATACAAAACTTTGACTTCTTTTGAAAGTTGCTTGAGCTTTACTTAAGTTGTTTTAAAATTTCCTCTTAGTTATTATATCCATTATCTAATTTTTCCCTTAATTACTCTAAAATGAAAAGAGAAATTAACCCATGAATAACTTTTAAATTATGAATTTACTGAAAATGCTTTTGTGAAGAATGTAAAAGCAAAAATACGTTTCCTAGTAACTTCTATTCACTGATCCTGTGCAATA
>PVKM010042342.1:0-12853 GCA_004027735.1 Carollia perspicillata | reverse complement strand
GATACTATCATTCCCTTTTCTATTTCAGTGTCTTTGGCTATATTTTGTTTGCTTGTTTGTTTAGTTGCTCAGGTTCCTGTTAAAAGTGAGATCATATGGTACTTGTCCTTTACTGCCTGGCTTATTTCACTTAGCATAATGCTTTCCAGCTCCATCCATGCTGTTGCATTGGGTAGGGGCTCCTTCTTTCTTTCTGCCACATAGAATTCCATTGTGTAAATGTACCACAGCTTCTTGATCCATTCATTCACTGATGGGCACCTAGGCCGCTTCCAACACTTGGCTATTGTAAATTGTGCTGCTATGAACATTGGGGTGCATAGGTTCATTTGGAATGGTGTTTCAGGGTTCTTGGGATATAATCCTAGCAGTGCAATTGCTGGGTCAAAAGGCAGTTCCATTTTTAGTTTTCTTAGAAAATTCCATACTGTTTTCCATAGTGGTTCTACCAGTCTGCAATCCCACCAGCAATAAAATACTCTTAAAAATATAAAACTCATGAGCCCATCACCCACAAATCTGATAAAATACAAATCAATAGTATCTCAAGAACAATGTCAGGCTTCCTAAAATCTTCTCTCAGTGGAAAACTGCAGTATTAAAGAGAGATTCAAGCCCACTATAGCCACCTTAAAGGAACTAATATGCACAGAAATACAAAGCTAGCTCAAGGTGTTAAGTTTTTTATCAGATAAAACAATCCACTTTTAAAGATAAGTTTCAATGAAAAGAGAAAGTAGCACAGGGCCTATCCATCCACATGAAAGGGCATCACTGACCACCTGTTTCTGATGGGGCTCTGAGGTGGCGTTCCAGCCATGAGCCCAGGTCTGTGTGTTCTCACCATACATGTCACCTGTGTGCTTTCTAGAAACAGCATGCCCCGGGGAACCGTGCCAGCAAGCACAGCCCGCTCTTTGAGGAGAAGGTAACTCAAAATGTTCATTTTATAAACCCACGGCTCTAGTGTAGGTCACTGAACCTTTCTTACTGTCGGCTGAAAGTATTTTTTTTAATCAGTACAGGTGCCACACCAAGTGGTCAACATTTGATGATTCATAGGTTTGAACCTCCCAAAGATTTCCATTTTAAGCCTGATTAAGGCTTCACAGCCATAGCACGCTAGAATGTGTATTTCTATTCCATCCTCTTCTTTCACACTGACTCCTCTCCATGAAATCATAAACATTTTCCAGGTTCCTAAAGCTTTTCAAATTACCATTACTGATGTCCCATCCACTGACCTACATTACCTCTGCAGGCTCATTATCCGCAGCCATGGTGGTCAGGCTTCGGCCAGGCTCACCCACCCAAAGTGAACAAGAAGACACTGTCTGAATTTTCAAAATACTGGTTTAATTTATTTTCTTGAAAGTAAAGTATATTGTTTTCTTTAAAGCAATAATATATATGACTGGTTCCAGAAGTTTACAACAATTGTTCTTCACTAAGAATTACTTTAAATGAAGTACAAAGTCATTTTGAGATCAACAGGAAGACCACAAATCACTGAGAAAAATAAAATGCATTTGAAATTAAGCAGCACAACTCTATATAATTAAAATGAAAACTTTTAAAATATATATTGAGAAGAAATAACATACATTGTCCTGGGTGCTTATTCATAGCCTTCATAAAGGACTGCTAACTTAGCACAGAAAAGCCTTCTAGAACTACCATAAAACCGAAGAATCTATAGGTCCCTGCCTATGAAAACTAAATTTAGAAAGCAGAGACTTCTAACTAAAGTGTTTTTTATTCATATTTTGCCAACTATTTTAACAATGATAATGACAAACTTATCTGCCAAATTCTGGCAAAGTGGTTAGGGTTTTTCTGTATGAAACCCCACCATGGACACAAGGTTACAGGAGTTCTGCGCAGGTACAGAGAAACATGTGTGCACCATGGAATCTGAAAACACTTGCCAGCAATGATGGATTTAAGTTATTAACAGATCAAAAAGAGATGGATGGTGGTTTGCTTTCCTTAATCTACATCATCATCTAGATCTATTTAAAGATATGTGGTGCACTACCAAAGTTGGTTAAGGTTTTGATAAAATCAGTAAAAATAATCTGCCCCTGTTACATTGTGTCTGTATCGATCAATAAAATCACTTGTACAAGGAAAGTCCTGTTAAGTACTGACAGTCCCAGCCATTAATATTATTTAACACACTGTTCGCAGTCTTTAACGAGAACAAAGAACATTTGCCTCGTGTTGTAAGCAGCACCTTCACAGATAGTGGTACTTCTATGGGCTTCTACCCTGCTTTTTTGACATCCCTCTTTCAGCAACAAACCCCTCCCCCAATGCATTAGGTCTTGTTCTTTACTTCAGTTGCAGTTTAAAGGAAGTTCTTTGTAAGAAGTGAAGCTGCCATTACATCACCTCTTAACCTGTGAATTAAACTCAAAATGTAAGGAGGCCCTGAGCTAAGGAATTAGGTGGCCATTGGGAAAGCATGAGGCTTCTCCGCTACATTCTGAGTTTACTAGGCTTGATCACGGCCTTTATCTTGTTAGTGGTGAATTAGAAGAGAAAATTTCAATTACTTCTCAGCCAGAGTTGGATGGCTATGGACAGATATATGGGTCTGACTTAAAACCATGAAAATGCAAAGTAGAAGGGAAAAAAAGCATAAAAATATTTTACATAGGAAATTTTTTACCTTTATAAATATCTAGGATTATATGAATGATAATAATGAGAAAACACCTTTAAGAAGTAAAAGTAACTTAGAGATGATCGTAATTCTAGGATCTTAAATAGAAACCTGTTCTAAACTTAACCTTTGCTCATGATCGCAGAAGTGTGTGGTAAGTCATGGTTTGCAATTTTGCTGAGATAAGCAAGAGGGAAGCCCTTCTCTTGTAAGTGAACCTTGAAAATATTACAAACGGGGATCTCAGTTCAGTTTAATTTAGTCTGTTATTCTCAGCTCAATTGTGCCTACCCTACAACTCTTACGGAGTGATTAAAAAAACAAACAAACAAAAAAAACATGAAAACTTTGGGGGTATGCACAGGCCTTTGATAAAAGGCACCCTAAAAGATTAATTGATAGTACTCTCTAATACAGTGAAGTAAAGATGGAAATATACAACTAAGAACTGGCTCTCGGCTATAAAATAGGCATTTAGGTAATGTTGGGTAAAATGTCATGTTTACAAGCAGTTTACCGTCATTAAAGTAAGTCCATGAATACATCCTAGTGTAGAAGTAAGAAAACGTGCCCCCCAAAATGGTTTAAGGGCATGTTCCAACAGGACAGAAGCTGCCTATCAAGTCACAGAGAACACGCCCTGAGGAAACACCATGGTGGTGCCGGAGGCACCTGCCTGAGGTAATGTCCACATGCTTCTGGAGGTAACTGGGACCTAGTTTAAGATTTTCACGTAGCAACAGGTGATGAGGCAACTGTTTTTTATATAAAACACCATTCCAGCATTTTAAAAGCAGTTTACATTGCATAATTGTGAAGGGGAATCTTTAGGAAAGCAAAGAAACTAGTGGAAGAGAGAAAGATAACAGGCTGGAAAATATGCCCAATGGAAGCAGGAAGGCAGCCTGCTTTGGAAGACAATGTCTTACTAGGCACAGTGATGGGTGGTGGGGTTAAAAGGGTCAAAAGGGAAGACACAGAGACTATTCTGTGAGCCCCATGACATTAAGCCTACATACAGGCTGTGTAACAACAACAACAACAACAATAACAATAATAATGTTTAAAATAGCCATGATGCAAACTTTTGGGGGACTATCCTGTGGGTGGGTTGAAAGTCTACAGCACTTGCATAAGAGTATGACAGACTATATTTTATGAAGGTGGAGGAGGGAAAGTGGAGGAAAGGGGGGACATCAGTAATAGTGTCAGCAACAGCAACAAAGGGTGTATGGTCCAGCTGGCCTAAGTTGAAATGCTCTGTCTGACCAGTCACCTGCTGCCACAGGTGGACCCCAATGGAGAATCCTGCATAACCTCATTCCCAACCCCTGAATGAACAGGAAATTAAATCCACTGTCAAATAAACTCTTATGGTCAGTAAAATAATAAAACGTGTTTTCCCAAACTTACCACTGTTTGAAGAATGTATAATAGGAAAGTATGTGTGTCATTGCTCAGAGAAGTCTCCAGTGTACATGCTGGTAGTACCTGGACAACTGAGAAGAGGGATTTAGCACCTGAACACTCACTGGTGCTCAGATTTTCTTGGCAAGGAATCGTTAGGATCCTGGAAATGCCATATATACATAATTGTAAAAATGCATCACTGAGATATTAAGACAGTAAAGAGTCTACAGAAGTCTTAAGTTGACTACAAATAGAAATCCTGACAAATAAATAAACAAGCACCAAAACTGGCTCTGTCCCATGGGCAGGTTGTGAACCTTAACAGGTGAGCTCCAGGTAAAGATGCTGGAGAATTCATCCCCAGGGGAAGGGAGAGTGAGAAATAAACACCTTCAAAGATTTGTAACTAATGTTAATGGCTTTTGGGCAGTTCCAATATCCCTTCAAGCTAAGAAGTCCCAGCTGACAGTGTTCTCAAGTGATTGGCAAAAGCAAATAAAAATCTCTCTGCATAAATCAAGTTCAACATTGGCCATAAAAAATTCCCAAAGGTAAAAGTACAAGGAAATCGATTACTCTGCCAAAACCCATAAAATTCCCAAATAAGCAAAGCACACTTACACATACACTATGAAGAAAGAAAGCACCATGAGTGAGACCCAGCAGAAACAACAGACAGGCAACTTAGACCTATGAAGACATTGGTTATTACAATGATCAGACTCAAAGGATAGAACAGAAAAATGGGGAAAAGAAAACATTACAAAATATGATACTTGAGCATTTTCCAGAAATGTTGAAAGGCACCTACATCCAGCTACAGGGAGTACGCACATACATAAATCCTCAAACATATAAATTAAAAACATCTACAACTAAATATAGAACAGCTATAGTAAAAAGGTTCCACAGTAAAACAGAAGAACGCCAGGGATAAAAAGATCATATAATTATCAGAGATAAACGAGAGACTACTTTCAAAGGGCAAAAGTTTGAACATTTCTGTTTGTGAGAACTGATATTTTATGACTTTTATTCTATTCCATGTCTTCCAAAAACAAAGAGAACAATTGTGTGTCTTTTAAAAATAGAACCAAATTCTATCTTATGATTACCATATGGATTTGCTATATTCCTTTAAGATCTACATTATGGAGTTTCAGTGAGCTTTTTTTCTATATCTTGTAATATTTTGCTACTTCAAAATCCTAAGTATCATTTCATCATTACTCATCAATTATTTCCAACTATGTTAAGAAAATACTTGAATAAGAAGATTGAAGAATTATGGAATAGTCTAGAAAGATAATGAAATAAATGATAATCATTTTATCCCACTTTAGTTTTCTTCTGAAAAACTGTTTTTCATTCAGTTTATTGGGGGTGACATTGGTTAATAAAACTATATAAGCTTCACGTGTACAAGTCTGCAGTACATCATCTGTACCCTGAATTGTGTGTTCACCCCTGCAAATCGTCTCCTTATCATGTTGCTCCCAATTACTCATTATTTTACAAAGAAGTCTGAAGACATCATTTTTAAAGTTTTTTTAAGGTTTCACTGAATATTGTTAAATATTCAGCAATTTTCATTTTCTATCCAAAATGATAAAGGAAAAATTGACAGGGAAAAGTGTTTCCCCAGTATTGAAAGCCTCAGCCAATGACTGCAGGGGCAGACAGGAATACCACAGACCTCCGCTGTCCAACACCAGAGAGTGCAAGCCACCTACATACTCTGTAATAATTTTCAATGTAACTTAACATTTAAATTTTGTCATAGCCACATTAAAAACATAAAAAGAAATGAGTAAAATCAATTTTGTTTAACCCAATATATACGAAATACTATTTCACATGTAATCATTATGAAAATTATTGAGATATTCTCCATTCCTTTTTGTACTATGGCTTTGGAATCTGTGAAATTTTTTACATTTACAGAACATTTTGGATTAATCACATTTCAAATGTTCAACAGCCACATGGGACTGGTGGCTCCCATAATGTACAGCAAGATTGGTCACGTAAATGAAACCTCAGATCATGACACTTCAGATGATACCATCATGAACTGTCTCAAACTCAGGAGTCAGAGAGGAAAAGGGCAATTTGGTATTTATTCTCTTGGAGCTGCTCATTCCACAGAAATGATTTTACCGTATTATTTTGCATCAAGCAGCTGGACCATTTTATTTTGCTAAAAGAACGTGGAATAGTATTCTTTCACATTTTACGATGATTGTATACCAAGATTTATTTGACAAAATTATTTATGAGACACAAATAGAATGGTGAGTGGAAGGAAATAGATAATTTGTAAATTTTAAAAATTCTTTGACGTAGTCATTCTACTTGGTTTATAAACCTAAAAAGGAAACATTTTGCCATTATGCCACAAAGATATTAGTGACCATCTCTTCAAAAAAAACTATTAGCCATCAGGTTTCCCAAAGTATTGGGTTTTATCAATCATGTCCAATAAGAAGAACCATAAGCAATGATAAACTAGAATCTATTAGAAGTATATTTAGTATCTGGAATCAGTACTTGTAAGATAGTTTATGTTTCAGGCTCATGCACATTGGGTGATAATCTGGTAGGTACACTGTTCAAAGGCTGTTGCCCATTTAAAAACCAGAAAAATATGAACTAAGATTTTGAGTTTGCTATGTTGTAATTCTTATAAAAACTCTAATAAAGTTGTCTTTTATGCCCTTTGAATTTCTGTAAATTATTCATTAAAAATCTTAATATTATAGAAAACTAAAAATGGTCCACTGGATGGTTAAGGGTGATTATCATTTTTTCAGGGAAACTGAGAGTTAATGTGTCTAAAGAGATACAGAGATTTGAAAATATGACCAAAAAACATCTAGACAGATTTGAAAAAATAAAAAAGAACTCTTAGAATAAAAAAAAACATATTATTAAAATTGAGAAGTCAGTGAATGAATCTCCACTTCCAATAAGATGGACTAGATGTACTTTTTCTTATTCCTCTGCTAAGCAGAACTAAAACCGTGGGCTTTATATATAAAGCAAACATAAAAATATTATAAAAGTTTAAAGGAAGAAAGAAGACCCAAGGAATGACACAGTGGTAAGTTTTATCTCAGCTGGGTTTTTGTTCTACCTCATATATCTCAACTTGGAGCAGAAAAGCCAGCAACCAGGAAATGCCAAGAGATGTAAGCAAATAAAGCACCAATAAAGCCTGTTTCT
The DNA here is from genome assembly GCA_004027735.1 of Carollia perspicillata. Lineage (NCBI taxonomy): Eukaryota > Metazoa > Chordata > Mammalia > Chiroptera > Phyllostomidae > Carollia > Carollia perspicillata. The sequence goes on along the minus strand of PVKM010042342.1, from coordinate 5,550 downwards.
CTTAGAAAAAGAATTGTATAAGAGACATCCTAGTAAAACAGAAAACTTTTAGACACTGACCACTCTACTCCTGCCAAACACCACAGAATAAACTGTCGCTACCTCCAGTCATGCCAGCAAAGGCCTCGTGGTAAGCCTAGACCTAGTGTGGAAACACTCGTGAGGGTGTATGAGGCGCCCAATGCCAGGCAATGTGAGAGAAGGCTAAGTAAGGAGTCAGGGCTTTCATCCCCATGAGCCAGTAATGCACTCCCTCCCATGTAGTCAGTGGAGACCGCACAGAGCTGCTAGAACTCCCTTCATCCCAGCAGTAATGAGGAGCACCCTTCCTACTCTGAGTGTCAAGGAAGGCAAGTGGGGAATTCGGTCTTCTATCTGCACCTGGCAGAGATGAAGTGAAGTCCCCACCCCCCAATTTCTCCAGACTGCGCAGTATCAGAGGAAGCCAGTGAAAACAGAAGGTTTAAATAAATTGATCCAGAGTCTCATAACATAATGCAAAATTATCTAGGATTCAACCAGAATCATTCATTATACTAAATCCAAGAAGATCTCAAACTGAAAGAAAAAGATAGTCAATAGATGCTAATGCTGAGATGACAGAATTATCTGACAATGATTTTAAGGCAGCCATGATAAAAATATTTCAGTAAGTAAATATGAACCTAAATGAAAAAAGAGAAAAATTCAACAATATAATGAAATATAAAGTCTCAGCAAAAAAGTAAAAGCATATATATAAAAAGGATCAAACAGAAATTTTAGAGCTGAAAAATACAATAACCAAACTAAAAAGCTCAGTGAACAGGTTACACAACAGATGGAAGAAACTGAATACAGAATCAGTGAATTGAAAGACAGAACAACAGAATTTACTTAACCTGACCAATGGAGAGAAAACAGTCCCCAAAAAATGTACAGGAAGAACCTATGCACCCCAATGTTCATAGCAGCACAATTTACAATAGCCAAGTGTTGAAAGCAACCTAAGTGCCCATCAGTAAATGAATGGATCAAAAAACCATGGTACATTTACACAATGGAATTCTATGTGGCAGAAAGAAAGGAGCTCCTTCCCTTTGCAACAGCATGGATGGAACTGGAAAGCATTATGCTAAGTGAAATAAGCCAGGCAGTGAAAGACAAATACCACATGATCTCATCTTTAACAGGAACCTAAGCAACTAAACAAACAAACAAGCAAAATATAACCAAAGACATTGAAATAGAAAATGGGATGACAGTAACCAGAGGGGAGAGGGGAGAGAGGAGGGAATTTCAGGGGAAAAAGGGAACGGATTATAGGAACAAGTATAAAGGACACATGGACAAAAACTAAGGGGGGTGGAAATGGGAGGGAGGTGGGGAACACTGGGGTGGGGGTGGACTGGGACGGGAATAAAAGACAGAAAACTGTACTTGAATAACAATAAAAAAATAAATTAAAAAGAAAAGAAAAAAAAAAAAATGAACAGGGCCTCAAGGCCCTGTTGGGCTATAATAAAAACTCTATATGCCTGTCATCAGAGTCCTAGAGGGAGAGTGGAAAGAGGGAGAAACCAAAAAATTACTTGATTAAATAATGGTTAAAAACTCTGGAATCTGGAAAAAGACATAAACCTACAGATTCAAGAAGCTGGGAGATCTCCAAACAGGAACAACCCAAAGACATACATACCAAGACACATCATCATTAGACTTCTGAAAACTAATGACAAAGATAAAATCTTATATGCAGCCATTTTAACACAACACCTGACATAATAGATGGAAAACAATTTATAAGACAATGGATTTTTTAGAATCAGAAATCATGGAGCCAGAAGGAATGCACAATAGTTCCAAGTGTTGGGGGGTGGGGGAGGAGAAAAACCTTGTTAACCCAGAATCCTATATCCAGAGTAATCAGACTTAAAACATTCTAAGATCCTTGTAATGTTCAAGAGGCAACTAAAGATAATAGGTAACCACTAAAAGAACAGATATAAACTAACAGAGGGAGAGAAATGGGAAGAGAAAAGGGAGGAAATGTGACAGCAGTTCAAATGCGGGCAAAAAAAAAAACCCTTAAAAACAGAGAGGGAGTAATAGAAAGCACGGATAGTTGAACTAAACCTAATCATATCAGTAACCATGAAAATATAAGTGGGAAATTTTAACACACCTTTTTTTAAAATAGCACAAGTGGCTAAGTGAAGTTATAGGAGATTGGAATAGCATGCTTAACAAACCTGATGTGGTTATATGCAGCACACCACACTGTAATTAGAGCACGCACATTTGGAAGCACACACATCGTCAGTTTTAACAAATGCTTCGATGTGCTGCTGAAAACATTAAAAACATAATATACTCTTTGATCCAGTGCAGACTGCTGACCCAATGGAACTTTATGCTGCACTGTATAATTTAAAGATTGAGTGAGGGGAAGATTCTCAGATAATAGACTCTTCTGAAGATAGCATCCTGTGACTATTGCACGATAAACCACCATCACTCTCCAGCCGTGGAGCTGTTTTCTTCAAAAGAACTATTTTTTAAGGATTTACAGTAGCTTTCATTATCCGTAGTCATGATTTCTGTGAGCTGTTTACATTTAGCTCCCAACACTCAATGCACATTTACTTACTGCTCACTCCTTACAAAAAAAGGTGAAAATATAAACAATTGTTCTCAAGTCAGTGACATAAGATGTGGGTACCTTTCTCAGAAAGAGAAATTTCATACAACTGCAACAAATGGAACAACTGATGTACGGAAAAGTCCTGTAAAAAGTCTTTGCCTGAAAATCACGCCAGTTTGTAATTGTTGTTACCGAAGAAAGGACAAGGACCTGCCCCTTACATCAGCCTCAAATAACAAGTGAAGCCATGAGTAAACCTCAACCTTACCCACCATTTGTTCTTTCTTGTCTCCAAGATTACAAATCTTCATCTCGGACAAGGAGATTTTGCCAACTTTGTCAAGGCATTAGAGCATTTCTGTCATTCTTTGTACCCTGCCCTTGACTCACCTTTTCTGTCTACAAGCTCATATCCTCCAGCTTAGGGAGACTTAAAACTAGTTTTCCTTTGATTATTCCCTCCCCTGCTTTTGTATTTTCCCTTCTTGCTTCTCTCTGGGACTCTAGAAAGAAGTAAGATGTTAGACCTGGAAGCATCCTCTAGGTCTCTAACCTTCTGTTGGAGAGTTTTTGTACCTGTACTTCAAGGAACAGCGTCCCAACAGCAGCTACTGAGTGTTTTCAATAGGATAACAATAATTCTAAGAACTCTTGTGTGTTCTCTGATTTTTCCTTTTCCACAGTATCTTAATGTCATCTTTAGATTTAATCCCTTTGTGAAACTTGGTTTATTAAATCAATATTTTTCATCACACCAAAAAGGATTTCTTCGGGAAAAAGAAAGGATTGCATTTCAGAACCTAGGACTTGGTGAGCCACATGCAAGTTCCTATTAAATCAATTTTTAAGATATAGTTTGTGTCCTGAATTATCTTTCCCGAAGAGTCAGGATTTTAGTTCATGTTAGTCTTTCTGTTCACACTACTTGTTTTCTGCAAGTGCCTGGCTCTCCTTGGTCATCAGATCTCACTGAAAAGCAGCCTGGGCGCCTTGGGCGGGTCTCCTCTGCTGCTCCGTCAGCAGCATGCTCTCCACACGTCTCCTTCCAAGTGCAAAGACAGTGTTGGTGGAGCATGCAGCCTGCCAGGCTTTTCTGCGGGGGCTGTCAATCTGGGAGCCCCACTATCCTCATAGAAGCCTTGGTTCTCCTCAGCCATTCTGTTTAATACAGGGTTCAGCAGAAGTTAGGCCTACTGGAGTGTGGTTGGTAGGGTAATAATATGGGTGTAACAATTTATAGTTTTAATTTGAATACTTCACCTAAAATGTCATATGGTGTGCTTGAGTGTAATATTGTTATGTTACAAAGTTATATGCTTATGATTTTGTAATAAAAGATTTAGCAATAAAACAGGGGTGTTATTTGTGCCAAACCCTATGTTTTGTTGTATTGTTTTGTTTTTAGGAGAAAAGTCAGAATTTTTTTTTTTGCCCGGTCATAAACACCAGGCTGCCTACGTGCTGTACAGAGTAAGCAGCCTGGGCACCTGTCCCATTCACACAGACTGAATGAAACCACTTGTTTTCACTTGCACCACTCACCTCGGCCTCTTCCCGACCTGCCAATCCTAAGAAGCTCCCACCACAGCCCACGTCGAACGTCCGAGTTCGGACTGCTGTTTTCTGCTCTGTGCTGCACCCACTCACACACTCACAAGACATTCCATCTTCCAGAACGTTGTCAACGATTTTTTCTTCCTTTGATGATCCCCTCTTTCCCCCGCCCATCCACTACTTAACTGTTGAGATTTATTCCTTCTGAAGTTTTCACACTTTTATTTCAGTGGGATCTCAGGAAATATGGGAAGTATTCTCAAAAGAGGACATAAAATTATTATATAAAACATGCTTAAGGATCAAATCAGGTTTGGAAACCCCAATTAACTTATTAAGATTTTTGCTTCTATGCAGATCACTTAACACAGAAAACTGACACATTCTCATAGTTCTCATTGGATTTTAAATATTCAACTTATAGATGGAAAGAATCACCAATCTACTGATCTATCAAGGAAGTTGAGGCATAGATTAGTCAATTAAATTGTGTTAGTTGATGATTATAAGGTCTTACTCTTTACTACTATTATTATCACTCCTAAGTAAAATTATATGTCAAGGCCGAAAAATTCCCCCCGACTTTGAAAATCTACAATGCATAATGAAAAGAATCAGTACTAGGAGTTAAGAAATTAAAATTTCAGCCCAAACTCTAATGAATATACTCCAGGAAGTGAGGCAAGTTTCTTTACACCAGGGGACCGTAGTTTCTCCATCTCTAAAATACAAGAGTGCTGCGGGCCACCTTAGGAAATGTTTGCCCTCACCCATGGACCAAGCTGCTCCTTGGACAAGAGGAAAAGCTATTTTCTCCGGCTCTCTCAGGAGCTAATCTGCCTGTTTTATGGGTGGGAAACTGAGGCCAGTGGGATGGTCATGAACATAACCAAAGGGCAGAAGGCCAGCTGGACTAGAAAATGTCTATGTGCCCTACGAGTTGGAAATGGTATGGCTTTGGAGTATTAATACTTTCTCGGGCTTATGGGCCAGAACGGTGTCTGCTGAGAAATGCTGGTGACACATACACCCTGGAGTCTGACACAGGTGTAAGTTCTCAGGGTGAGTGGGATTCTAACTGGAGTTACACAGGTAAGTAGAAGGAACAATAATAACTGCCATCTTTTTCTTCTAGTTTTAAACACTTTTTATTTTAAAGGAACTTAATCACCAAAAGTTATCAAGAAATGACACTTAAGCCAGGGTTTTTACTTCACTTGGGTAAAGCATTCACACTCATCTTTACAATTTCCATCTAAGTTCCACTGCCTGCAAATTGAATCAGGTGCAACAGGGAGAGAAAGCTCCTTTGAACTAGATGGGGATGTTTTTTTTAAAGACAACTAAGCACTACTAGAGCCATCTTATGGAAA
>PVKM010042341.1:0-12847 GCA_004027735.1 Carollia perspicillata | reverse complement strand
TTCTCCCAGAGCAGAGAGCTCTGCAGTTGAAGGCCACTAGCTGCCCATGTGTCAAACAAACCCAGAAAAACCAGAGCGAAGCTTTGTATCTCAGACTTGCATGGGACACTGTGTGGTTTGGGTTTCATCCATACTTCTCTATCTGGGAATATGAAGATGTGCTGGAATGTTCCTTTGGAACACAGCTGGGACCAAGCCTATTGGCTTCCAGACTGCATGGAGACTGCATGGTCTGATGCAGAGGCACTGGGCTAGTTTGTCAGGACACCTGGCTTTTGTCCCATTTCTTACATTACCCGAGGATAGTGAGATTGCATTACATGGCCACAGTTCTTCCTTCCTTTTCCACCCTTGTCATGGTTCACTGGGGGTACAGTATCCTGCCTGCCTCACTGGCTGTGGGCTTGGTCATGTGATTTGCTTTGGCCAATGGGAGTGGACATGCTAGGATGCAAATTATGAGTTGGGGCTAAAAGGGCCCTCACAGCTCACAGCTTTTCTGCTTTTGACAGCACCATGGGAAGAATTTGCTCTGGGAGGCTGCTAAAGCCTCCGGAGGAGACAAATCTCACAGGACTATGGGCCGATCTGCATGCCTATGAGTGAGAAACAAACTTCTATTGTTGCAAGTCAAAGTTTTGTGGTTACTTGGCACTAGGCATTATTGCAGCAATATCTATCTGATTAATATAAAAACCTTCAAATTCCTTAATTTTATTTGGATTTAGTGGAGTTTCGTTTGGTCTGAGGTAAGATTTTTATGCAATAAAATGAAAAGATCTTACAATTCTAAACTCTTTTTAAGGAACTTCAACAGTGTTATATGCAAACACCCAAACAAGCTATTGAACATTTTCTATCATTCCAGCAAATCCCTTCATATCCCTTCAGAACTATTTTGCCTTCCCCACTGAAGAGGCAACCACTTTCTACTTTCTAGTACTGGAGTTGAGTTTTACCTGCTCTTGGGTTTCATACAGTATAGCCTCTTTGAGTCTGGCTTCTTTTGATTAGCATATTTTTTTTAAAAAAAGATTTACTTATGTTGTGTACATTACTTTGTTCTCTGTATTGCAGACTAGTATTTCATTGTATGGATACAATACCACAATATACCACAGTTTGTTTTTACATGTTGTCTGGTGACAGACAACTGAATTGTTATCAGATTTAGGATATTCCTAATAAACTTGCTTTGTGTGCACATGATTTTAGTTTCCCTCTTTATATATCTGGAAATGAAATGACCAGGCAATAGGGCAAATTGTTTTCCAAAGTGGTCAACCAATTGATAAAAAATATTTTATCAATTATGCTATTACAGTTGTCCCATTTTTTTCCTCCCCCTTATTTCTTCCCCTCTGCCCTGTACCTCCCCTTCCACCATCATTCTCCCACCTTAGTTCATGTCCGTGGGTCATACACATAGGTTCTTTGGCTTCTCCATTTCCCATAATATTCTAAACCTCCTCCTGTCTATTTTGTATCTACAATTTATGCTTTTTATCCCCTGTAACTTTTCCCCCATTTCCCTCTTCCCGCTCGCCACTGATAACTTTCCACATGATCTCCATTTCTGTGATTCTGTTCCTGTTCTAGTTGTTTGCTTAGTTCATTTTTGTGGGTTTTTTTCTAGGTTTGGTTGTTGATAGTTGTGTTTGTTGTCATTTTGCTGTTTGTATTTTTGATCTTCTTTTTCTTAGATAAGTCCCTTTAACATTTCATATAATAAGGACTTGGTGATGATGAACTTTAACTTGACCTTATCTGGGAAGCACTTTATCTGCCCTTCCATTCTAAATGATAGCTTTGCTGGATAGAGTAATATTGGGGATAGGTCCTTGCCTTTCATGACTTTGAATACTTCTTTCCAGCCCCTTCTTGCCTGTCAGGTTTCTTCTGAGAAATCAGCTGACAGTCTTATGGGAACTCTTTTGTAGGTAACTCTCTCCTTTTCTCTTGCTGCCTTTAAAATTCTCTCCTTATCTTTAATCTTGGGTAATGTAATTATGATGTACCTTAGTGTGTTTCTCTTGGGTCCAACTTTTTTGGGACTCTTTGAGCTTCCTGGACTTCCTGGAAGTCTATTTCTTTTGCCAGGCTAAGGAAGTTCTCTCTCATTATGTTTTTAAATAAGTTTTCAATTTCATGCTCTTCCTCTTCTCCTTCTGGCACCCCTATGATTCAGATAATGGGACATTTAAAGTTGTCCCAGAGGTTCTTAAGCTTCCCCTCATTTTTTTGCATTATTGTTTTTTCATTCCGCACTGGTTGAATGTTTATTTCTTCCTTCTACTCTAAACCATTGATTTGAGTCCTGGTTTCCTTCCCTTCACTATTGGTGTCCTGTACATTTTATTTTATTTAGCTTTTTATAGCCTTGACTTTTCCTCCATTTTTGACCATACTCAACCATTTCTGTGAGCATCCTGATTACCAGTGTTTTCAGTTGTGCATCTGATAGGTTGGCTATCTCTTCATTGTTTAGTTGTATTTTTTCCTGGAGTTTTGATCTGGTCTTTCATTTGGATCATATTTTTTTGTCTCAGTGTGCCTGTTATGTAATAAGGGGTGGAGCTTTAGGTATTCACCAGGGTGGGGCAACCCACTTCACTGCATTATGGTGCAGTATGTGGAGGAGTGCTCTGAGAGGGAATAATGCTGCTTGCTCAGATCTTGACTGGCTTTCAGTCATTTCCTCTACTGCTGAGAAGCAAATCAGACCCTTCTGGTGCTGATTTCCGGGTGGGTGTGTTTGTGTATGTTCTGTGATGCTGTGCGTCTCTCTAATGAACTCTCCTGTGAGGGTGGGAGTATCTCCTGCCACCGCAACCCCCATATTTTTTCCATCAGAGGTTTTGAGGCTTTATTTCCCACACTGGAACCCTGGGTTGTGTGGTCTGTCTCGTTCCCCAGTTGTTCCTCCCGGTTTAATTGCATGCAAATGTTGGCCTGCCCACTCTGCCAGCAAGTCCTCTTTGCACTGGCTGCCTGTCTCCACCCGTCCTAACGGTCTGGATGAATATTTCTTCTTTAACTCCTTGGTTGTCAGACTTCCATACAGTTTTATTTTCTGGCAGTCCTGCTTATCTTTTGTTTTTAAATTTGTTCTTGTCCTTTTTCTGGTTGAGTGAGGAGGCATAGTGTATCTGCCTATGCTTCCATCTTGGCCAGAAGTCAACCACATTACTTTTGATTAACAACATATTATAATTCTAGTGCTTTCACACACTTGTCAACATTTGGTGTGTTCAGTCTTCTTATTTTTAACCCTTCCAATGGATATGTAGAGGCACCTTGCCATAGCTTTAATTTTTATTTCCCTGATAAGTGAACATCTCATCATGATGTTCTTTTCATGAGTTTATTGGCCATTACTATAGTTTCTTTTATGTGTCTGTTTAGGCTTTTTGCCCATTTTTTAAAATTGCATTTTTTGTTTTAGTATTTAGTTGTAAAAGTTCTTTATATGTTCCGGACAAAAGTCCCTTATGCATTGCAAATATTTTCTCCCAGATTGGTCTCTCAATAATAGAAAACTAAATGTTGAAACCTCTGACTATGATTGTGATCTGTCTATTTCTTCCTTTAGTTACATTAGTTTTTACTTAATGTGTTTTGAAGTTCTGTGATCAATGCATCACTTATTTAGAATTGTCTCCTAGATATATTTCTTCATTTGCATTATAACCCCCCTTTTTCTCTTATAATACTATCTGCCTTGAAGTTTACTTTGTTTTATATTAACATAGCCATTCCAGTTTTTACTTGCATATTGTTTACATTTTTTCTACTTTTACTTTTAACCAGTTTGTGTCTTTATAGTAAAAGGGTCTCTTTAGACAGGAAATAGCTCCGTTTTCTTATTTTGTCTTGTTAGATACTGTCTGTCTTTCAATTATGTGTGACTTTCTTGTATTTTTAACTTAATATAATTATTGTGGTAGTAGTTTATGACTACCCTTTGATATTTTTTTATTTTCAGTTTGCCCATCTGACCATCCTTCCTTCACTTCTCCTTTCCTGACTTCTTTTGGTTGAATCAAGTATTTTTTTCAGTATTCCATTTTATTTTATCTCTCAATTTTTCTTAGCTATATCACTTTGTATCACTTTTATCAGTTGAATTGGATTATAATAAACATTTTTAAATGATCACAGTCTACTTTTATATATTACATTCTTTCTCGCTGTAAGAATCTGTAGCTTCATAGTTAAATTTGATTCCCTCCTGCCCTCTATTCCTTTGTTGTCATTTATCCTTACCATTATATGCTATAAACCCTACAGGGTACTTTTAGTATTTTTGTTTTAATCAACAGACAATTAAAGTACTTTAATTATAATATGATAATTTAAGAAGTATTTTCTGTTTATCCACATGTTTACCCTTTCTGGTATTCTTCATTTTTCACTAGGAATCCAAGTTTCCATCTGATATTTTTACAAACTGATATTGAGTGTGTAAAACATCTTTTATCTTCTCTCGTAATGTGGGTCCCCGTCTATAGAGGAGTCCTCTGTCTCCACCACTGTGCTAGGATGACAGTGGGCACATGATTCTGTTCTCTCCTAGGAAAAGATTGTTATTTTCTATGTTTAGCTCATTTAGGTTTCTTTGTGTCCTAGCTTTCTGATAGGTTTGGAAAAATATTGTAAAGATTATTCCTTTTGCATTCTTGGTTAGGGTAGGAGTGACACTGTCTTGAAACTTTCAAAATATGAAACAGAAGGCCAGAATTTAGTTTGCTCATTATAGAGTGAGAAGTTTAAACTATATTTATCTATTCGATCAATAAACATTTCTAAGTGGCTACTCCAGAAGTTCCGAATTGTACAGAAAAATAAAGCTTTCCTCTCAGTAATTTCTTAGGATAAGTTTTACATTTTTAATATGATCTTGACCATCACATTTTTACATACTATTTTATACTTTTCACTTTTCTATCTTGATGTTTGGTAATTCTTAAGACTTTTTAGGATTTATGTTTCTGATTGATTCTCGGCTGCATACAGGGATGGTCCAATCATTTGGAAGTGGGTGATTGTTCTTTCATGTGTGTCACTTCTCCCCACCCTCCCTTCTATCCTGAGAATGCCTTTTCTCTCATGATCAATGGCCTTCTCTTTTCCCTCTCTTGAAGGCACCCTGAGACAATTCTTCACTCCATCTCAAAATCCAAAAAGACCCATCATTTGGACACATGTATAAATATTTTTGGTTTATGTGTGAAAAGTTTAACTATTTCCAGGTTTGAATGTAGTAAGTAAATTCCTGGATACCCTTACTGCTTCTGAATGGCTGGTGTTCATTTTGATGCGTTAGTGCCTATGCATTACTAGTTACTAAATATTTTGTAAATCACTTCAGCAGGATTATCGGTATTTTGCATGGTGCCCACCTCATAGTATACAAGATACTGTCCAGAAAGTATCCAGTCAGGTGCCATGAAAACTACAGACATTTATTGAAGAAGATACAAAATATAGGAAAGATTGTACATAGGACAATGACACCTCAGTCCCCTTCAAAGTAAGAACCTTGAGACCTCACACAGTTCTCACAGTTGCCATCAGCTGCTCCACTGTATTTTCCTGAATCTTATCCATGGTCTGAAATCTCTTCCCTTTCAAAAATAATTTTAGTTTTGAGAAAAGCCAGAAGTTTCAAGGTGCCAAATCTGGGCTGTACGGTGGCTGGATCACCTGGGTGATTTGATGTTTCGCCAAAAAAACTCTGCACAAGACGTGATACGTAAGCAGGCATGTTATTGTGATGAAGCTGCCATTCACCAGTTGCCCATAGTGGAGGCCTTCTGAATCATCCAAATAGTTCCCAAGAGGAATGTTCAAGCTTAATGCGAAATTTGAGGCAGATTTGTTGCTCTACTTGCTCAGTCATTTTGAATGTGATGGCAACACAGTGCACATGCTCACTCAATGGTGTCTACTGCCCCCACTGACTAGTACTGTGAAGTCATCATTGTTCACACATGCACAATCCAGTCCACTCTCCTTGGCTGCCAGGTTACATCGATGCTACTCAAACTTGTCTTGTTATATTAATGGCTGGACCTTTTCAGGATAGAACTTTTATACTCAATACATATTTGTTGAATAAGGTAAGTGTCTTTAGGGTGGTTGCATGGGATGGTACAGGTTTTCTAGCTGCTAGGCCCTGTTTTATGCACTGGAATACAAAGATAAATGAGACACTGTCCCTGACCTTAATTGGGGACCATACATGTATGTTTCATTCCACACCCACCCATTTCAAACATTTGTTTTGGCCACTGCTATGGACACCTGCTGCATACCAGTGTCTCCCAAGTACACTTCCTATACCCCATAGCTCTTGCTTTTCACAATTATTGCCAATACTCTCTGAATCTACCCTTGATCATTGGGGTGAAGGGCCTGGAGAGTAAACGCTCTTTTTTGGGGGGGTAGGCAGACAGTGCTGGCACACGTTATACAGTCCCTTAGAGGATCGCCACTGGATAAAGCCCACTCACTGCATATGATGTTGATCAGCTCACCTCTTGGATTGCCTTTCCCTCCTATTATATTTCATTTTTCCCAGCCCCAACCCTTGTTCCTTGGAATCACTTCCCAAAGTCAAGTCCCTGGATTCAAGTGTTGTCTCTGGCTTTTGGGAGTCCTGGGCTGAGCTAACTTGTAAGCAAGTAATCACAGTACAATATCATCACTGTGTTAATCATCAGGACCATAAGAACCATAGAGTTCTTTACCAAAAAATTACGTTTGAATTTTACTCATCCTTAAAGATGCGAGACAGATGTCATCCTTAAAGATGTCATCCTTAAATAAGGCAGACAGATGAGACTGATGTGGGCATTCCATGCTGAGAGAACAGTGTACAAAGGCAAGGATAGTAGGCAGCCTCCAGGATTGCCCCCAGTGATCCCCACCTCTTGGAATTCGCACCCTGATGTAGTCCCCTATCCCTCCCTTATTGTACCAGGACTGATCTGTGTGACTTACAGGATATGTGTCTTACAGAATTGATGGTACGTCTCTTTTGAAACTGGGTTATAAAAGACTTCTGCTTCCATCTTGGGTTCTATCCTTCTCGGGTCATATACTGTGGATGTACACAGCTGCCATGTCATGAGAATACTCAGGCTCCTTATGGAGAGGCCACGTGGTGAAGAACTAAGAAGTCTCTGGTCAACAGTCAGTAAGGAACTGTCAGCAATCACAAAAGTGAGCTTAGAGGCAAGTTATCCCCAGGCAAGCCTTCAGATGGCTGCAGCCCTTGGCCACCAGCTTGACTGCAACTTGTGTGGGATGTGAAGCCAGACAACCCTGCTAAGCTGCTCCTGGATTGAGGCAAAAGATGTTTGGGATAATTTGTTATGAAGCAATAAAAAACCTGTGCCAAAAAGAATTGTGAGGGAACGATGCATTTTGGAACTATAAATGGGTTTTTTTTTAGATTGTTCCCACTCTGAAAAGAAAAGAAATGCATTGTCTTTGGAGACACACTATACATAGTCCCTCTTCTGGTGTGTACTAACTTCCTGATATGGGGCAATTTGCTTGGCTTTTAAGCTTTAATTTTCTCATCTGTAATATGGGAATAGAAGTCATAACAATCTCATATAATCCATATAATCGTGAGAGTTAAATAAGATGGTGCATATAAAACTGATGTTATTTTCCTTGCTCATGATGAACATACAGTAAATCTTAGCTGTAATTATTTTTACAGAATGGTCCCAAGCTCCAAACTTTAATTGCAAAGATAGGTTATAGAATAAGGTCATAGATTTCTTTTCTCTGTTTTTTTAAAGTCTCTATTAGCAGTTTTTAAGAATAAATTCAACAGAAACTTTCCCCTTTTATTCCTAATCAACTGAGTTCCAGGAGTCTAAGAATTTGAAGTGAGAAGGTATACTCAATGCCTTTAATTAGTAACCACTAATACATTTCTCCAATGTGCCAACAAAAAGGTTGAAAGTAATCAGTTGATAAAAGGCTAATTAACTCAATCTTTTATAGTTCAGAACAGGTTGGGCTGCATTTCAAAATTCTGTATTTTGGGCAGAGAACCTCATTCCCCTTACCCCCTTAAAGAAAGAGAGAAAAAGAAAACTCAGTTTTAACTAAGCTGAGGACAAATAAGCAAACAAAGCCAGGAAAACTGGCTGACAACCCAGCTTATTCCCTTTTTCCTTAACATTCCCCAGGGATGGCAGGGGTTGGTGCCAGGAGTGCTGCTGTGAGGACATAGTCTGAGCCAGGCCCTCTGCGGGCAGAACTCAGGAGGGAGTGAAGTGGGAGAAGTACCAGTGAGTGCCCTGGGACCAGTCCACAGTAACATTGCCCATTTGGTGAAGGTTCTCTGAATGGCCTTGGCCTCTCCTTCTGCATCTTTCCTCCATCTTCACCATCTTCTCTAATGCTCCTAAAGATTCTATGTCTAAAAGGCATCTATTCTCTGTCATTTCTCACTGGGGACGGCCACTCCTAGGGGCTTTTGTGCTTAAAGTTCCTCTGTCCTCTCTGAGAGGAGGCTTTCAAGCATCAGGGAATAGTTGGGGCAGATTTTTGTCTGAGTGTCCGTGACCTTCTCAAAACCGGGGAATTACTCCTGGGTGGGGTGGCATACAAAGAGCATGCCTTGGGTCCTTACAGCCTAGAGTGCAAGGCAGGGGCCCAATGACTGAGCCCAGAGAGGACCTAAACCTCTGGGAAGGCAGGCTGACATTGGTATGAAGTTTAGTGAATCCCATTGGCATTAGGGGATTCAATTTAAGGAAAGTATTTCCCTTTTGTTCCTTGTTAAGCATAACACTTAGAGCCTGGGCTTCTTCGTGTCAGAGTTTTGTCATTACATCAGATAAGCCTTATAAAGAAAATCTTTATAGTTACTTTTCCTTGTCTCCCAACCTGGCTGTGACTACTTTTTTGGCTTCTCTGATTATCCATAATTCCCATTGCCGTGCCAGGGTGGGGGTACAGGCAAACTGCATGGTGGCTTGGGGACTACACAGCTCTGGGAGGCATGGAAGGGCCCTTAGTTCCAGCATGGGCAAGGCAGTATTCAAGACAGTGAGGGCAGCCTGAGGAAATGCCTAGCCCTGGTCCAGGACTTAGAATCTGAAAACAAAACAAAATGAAAAACCAAATAAAAAAAGGAAATACTCTCTTTTTTCTTTCTTAATTTTTAAAAGATTATTTATTTATTTTTAGACAGAGGTGAAGGGAGGGAGAAAGAGAGGGAGAAAAACATCAATGTGTGTTTGCTTCTCACTCACCCCCTATTTGGGATCTGGCCCACAACCCAGGAATATGCCCTGACTGGGAATCAAACCAGTGACCCTTAGGTTTGCAGGCTGGCACTCAATCCACTGAGCCACACCAGTCAGAGCATACTCTATTTTCCTTTCATCTTTATGTCCCAATCTTAAATCTTCAGAGAAAGGAGAAGAGTCATGGAAAAAGTGAGAAAAAATTGAGGAGAAGCTGAAGGGAAGAGTTCATGGATTGGTGGGAGCTTTGAAGGAGTTTGCATCTTCACAAGGAACAACACAGCAACTGACAGAAGACACACTGTCACTCTCCCCCCAGCAGGACTGTCACCCCTCTGCATGCAGGGAGAGAACTGCCTATTGTCAGGTGTTCTGGTGTACCTGTGGGGGCATGCCTGCATCCTGTGAAGCTGTGGTGGAAACATTTTGTGTTTTTGCCAGTCTGAATCATAGTAATCTTGGAAATGATGATCCTGGAAGCTAGGAATGTATATTTTTACTGATGTCATCTGGTCCACTGACTAATGTCATGAAAAAATGCACTTACTGATGCCTTCAAGGACAGTGTATCATTCCTAAGTGTGTTTTAGTGTGACCATCAATATCACTGGGACACTGGCTCAGTGAAACAAGCACTCTTCAGACCCTCGGGGGCAGTATCCAGACTTGGCTATGACACACTGGATTCTTCTGAGCCTCCAGGTCCACTCACGCCAAATGAGAGCATCACATTGTATGAGTTCATTCTCCCCTTGCTCCTCCATCAGTGTTGAGATTTACTTTATATCAGCTCTTTATAGGTCTAAATAATGTTTCATGAAAAATGCATTGCTATGTTAGACCTCAACCTTTGGTATTAACTAGCTTTTTAGGTCTTACTCCTTTCAAACTTGGGTCATGACTCGCAATTTTATAACCAGCTATTACTGCTCAAGTCATACCCAACCCACCTTAATTTATGATTTCTATGCTGTTGGGAAAAATATGAGTCATGCCTTTAGAACCTTGAAATATCATCAAATACTTGCTGTCATGTACACACAGCTATGGGCCCATAATATAAACTTCTACAAGTAGATTGGGGAAATGAATCATTAGGTAAACAATATAATAGTAATTAGTTTCAACTCATATACTGCTTTCAGTGTGCCAGGCACACATGCCATGAGTTGTATGTATTAATTCTTTTAATCCTCACAACAACCCTATGGAGTGGACCTTCTTTTTTGCAGTTGAGGAAACACACTGCACATGGGCGGTCAGGCAGTGTGGGACAGTGTCCCTGGGTTTTTCCAGACACACCCTCCAATATTCGTAATCCCTGGAATTCAGTTCCACTGCATCCATGTCATTAGCCACAGGGAGGACCAAATGCTACAGGCTTAATTTTTTCCCCTAAATCTCCCAGAACTTCATTTCTGTTCTCTATAGAATGATCGTAATTTTATTTACATGGCAGATTACATTGGGCACTAAAATAGATTAATGAGAGTGTCTGGCACAATGATGTTTTCTAGATAATACTGCTTTCTTCCTTTCCTTGCATCTTCTGCAACATTTACTCTCCCTGCTCTACCTGATTCCTTTTGCTTGCTAAACCACCCATTGCCTATTTTTTTGCACTTCCACAGAAGAAAAGTTATTATTCTCTTCATTTCTGTTATCCCCTCCTGTGATATGTTTTCTCTTTTCTACTCAGCTCTTTCTGGATTCACCAACTTCCTTAGGCTGAGATGCTCCAACCTTCACATTCTTTGTAGAACAGCCCAGGGGGACTTTGAATACCCTGTCCCTTCCTGCTCAGTGCAATCACATCACAACATCCAAGCACAGTCATGTAACAGCAGCAGAAACAAGAGTCAGGGGAGGTCAATGGATTCTAATTATAAATAAAGCAAACCAAAGTTGTATAATTAGGTTGGAAGGGACAGAGTTATAACTGCTTTAAGGGTTGTGACTCAAACCGACAAAAGAAAGGAAATTCAGGGAGGCAGATGTCTCATCAACTTTGCCTTTGATGGCCTGTTTTTTTTTTTTTGGCTGATATTTTGTTCCCTTCAAGGTATTTTGAGCTTCTAATTTCTGAATTTTCATTTTTAAGGCATTCACAGTACTTTATACCTGGGAGACTGATGGACTGCTTTGAAACTTAAATAACCCAGAGGAGTCATCCAAAACCTGTGGGTGGAATACGTATTCATGCATTTTTAAAAAGGCATATTATATACATCAGAGGCTTGGATGGCTTATTAGGAAGGGTTTGGTGGAGTATGCAGTTCAGGATATAATGTGCTGTCCATGGACTAAGCTTTCTGGTGCCACGTTAAAGCTGTTTTATTTTACTTTATAAATAAAGTAATATTTAAAGTCTAAAGCATTTACATAACATGACTGACTAAACATTTGCATAGTTTCATTTTTGAAATCTAAGACTTTTTCAAGTTAGATGAAAACCAGACATACCTGAGAGACAATATGCCTTCCACAAAACTTAAAATAACCTTGGTAAATCTACTTTTTTCTTTTAATTGACTAAGCTGAGACTGAGTTTTTAACTTTTGTCTCTGGAGAAATGTTTGTCCTTAATTCCCTATAATAAATTTTTGAAGTAGCTCATAGAAAATAAGCTTAAATTGGATTAAGATATACAAACATTTATTAATAGTTTACTCTTTAGTGAATTAATTATCCTTTATAGTTTTGAGGCTTTTTTTTTTTTTAAGAAAGAAAGAAAAATGGTGAGCAGGATTTGGAAGGAAACCAATGTGATGACCATGATTTGGAAACCATATATTTAAGATAAGAGGAGTGATCACATGGAGAGACACAAAACTCAGCTCTCTGCACCTTGTTTAGATTCTAAGAGCCACATTTTCCCTAGTCCCTGCACATTCCAGTTTTTTGCTTCATTTATCTTCTGCCAAATTTATAGACATAAAACATATTTCTCACTTTGTTGCTGTCCAAATTGGCCACATGGAAATATCTAAACTACTACTGGGTCCGTATGGCTAGTGAGCATCACTAAACATTTATGTTTTCTGGACCTTGGGGAGCTACAGAGAGAAGCCGATTCAGTTTTACCTGGAAAGGAGCAATCTCTCCTCCCTCAGTTTGTGGAGAAGGGTCATATTGAAAGTGCTGCCAAGGGCATGAAAACCACAGGCTCTTACCCAGAGCCTCCTGACCATCTTGAGAGTATTGTTGCTGCAAGAGAAGCTGCATGGAAAGGTCTTTTTTTTAAAGCAGTATTTAAAAATCAACATAAAGAGCTTCTAAGCTATTTAATACTTCATCAGTGGAAATAGAGAAACGTGTTTCCTTTGAAATGTGAAGGGGAGTGTGTGAAGTTCCCTTCTTTATGTCTCCTTAAAACTAGAAAAAAGTTTTGTTTTCTTTAACCTGTTTTTTTCTGGTAGCATTAGGTGTAGCATCATATTCAGGAAGAAGGGGCGAATTGAAAGGGGAGAGAAAAATTTATTGAACATCTACTATGTGCCAATCCAGCCAATCACTGTGCTAGGTATTTTACATACACCACTCATTTTGTGTCCCACAACCCAGCAAAG
>PVKM010042340.1:0-12852 GCA_004027735.1 Carollia perspicillata | reverse complement strand
TTTTCCTCTAAACCATAGGTACATCTTATGGTCAGAAAAATATGATATTTACCCTCTGGTTGGGGAAGAGAAGTGTAAACCATTTACTCTTAAGTGTCCTTGGTTTAGAGAAGATAGAATGTCCCGGACGGCCATAAATTGGTTGGCCACTTACCATATTTTGCCATGTATAATGGGCACCCATGTTTTTGGCTCAAACTGTTAGGAAAAAAATCTTCTGTTTTAATTTTTAATTCATTTATTTGTTTATTTATATTTAGATGCTTGTTTTTGTATCATAAAGGATATTATTTTGCATATGGATAATATTATTGCTTTCTAAAGTTACACTTTTAATGCATGATAATAAATGAAAGAATCGAAAACATTTATATAGATACAGAATTAGTACTACCCATGTATGATGGGCATCCTTATTTTTCCCTCAAAAATTTGGGCAAAAAGTGTGCATTATCTGTGGCAAAATACGGTAACTATCTGTCTCAGTTTCCCTATTCTAGTTGTCCTGGCTTACTGGCCTCTCTCAGGGCCTTTGGGCCAAATACACAATCAAAGAATGTGAAAGGGGCCTTTGGGGAGACACCTTGACACCTTCCCAAGACATTCTGGCCTCTGTGGCTCTCAGAGGAAAGGGCCAGCAGGGAGGTCTCCTTAGGGCCTGGGGTGGAAGACACACCTGCTGTGTGGCTGGGTGTTCATTCAGTCTTGTCTCTTCAACACCCGGGAAAGCAGGCCGCAAGTGGGGCACGTCTGCAACCCTCAGCACTGACAAATCCTGGCACGGTGTAGGGCGCAGAGAAAGTCTGGGATACCAATGAGTCCCCCAAGGGGACATGTGGGGCCTGTATGGCACTAAAGAAGTCTACTAAAAAGCAGATTCACACAAAGGCAACTATAGGATCTACCCTGGGCACATACTCCTGCTGATGTTTTTTAAAGATTTTATTTATTTATTTTTAGAGAGAAGGGAAAGGAGGGAGGAAAAGAAGGAGAGAAACATCAATGTGTGGTTCCTCTCACGTGGCCCCTACTGGGGACCTGACCTGCAACCCAGACATGTGCCCTGACTGGGAATTGAACCGGTGACCCTTCAGTTCTCAGGCAGACACTCAATCCACTGAGCTACATCAGCTAGGGCTCTTGCTGATTTTAATAAGGAATTTCCCTCCAGTGCTGCCCTCAGTTTGGATTTGACTCCCCACGTGTTGGAGTGGGCGGAGGAGCTAGGAAGCCAGGTGGAGAAGCAGAGGACAGGAAGACACAGATTTCAGCAGTCCTTCCTTTGGTCCTCTTAAATTTAAGGGTCTTGAGGATCTGCTCTTCGCAGATCAGCCGCCTGGGGGCGATAAAGTGGCTGACTCAGCCCGAGAATGGACCTGTAGCGCAACTACATGCTTAAAAAAGCGCCTCGGTGGCTCTGATCCTGGCTCACCTTCATGGCTTCCTTCCTGCCGTCTCTGGTAGGACCTCTGCTCTTGGGTAGAGGTCAGAACCGAGAACAAATGTCTGCCTCTGTTCTAGTGCGGCGGGTGGACTGGCTCTGGCTGCAACGTGCCGTGCGGCCACCAGGGGTCACTCCTCTCCAAGCGCTCAAACCAGAGACCCAGCAGCCGGGCTTCACCCCATCTCTCTTGGCAACTCTCCCTTGACCCCTTGACTCCTTGACTCCTGGCCTGTCCTCCTCCCGGCCTGTCCTCTTCCCAACAGATCAGCGGCCCGCACCCTGTCCCCCACAAAGTTTAACTAAAGCTGGCAACTAGGTTTAGAAGCAGACCCTCGCAGTCAGATTCCAACCTCACCATTCACTGAGTGACAGAGCAATTCTTCTCATTTTTCTGAGCCTCAGTTTTTCAGTCTACGAAATGGGCAATGGCACTTCATGGGGTAATGTGAAGTCTGTGGTCTTCAGGTAAGGGCTCAATAAACCTTGTCATGTTTTCTTTCCATTCCTTAGGTGCCACTGATTCTTGACTTTACAGATGTAATATCTTCTAGCTAAAAGCTGACTATAAACAAACAGGAGAATGCAAGAGGCTGCAGGCTAGGGGTCAGAAGCCAAACCCCCTACACCCCTAGACTTTCAGTCTATATTAACATGAGTTTACTCTTCCACTGTATTTATCAGCCTTACTTTACTATTATAGGAAACTCTGGCCAAGGAGGATAAAAGTTACAAATAACTTTGTTGTTGATGCTAAGAACTTCCTGAAAGAGTCATTTAAATTTAAACATCCCCCAGGAGACATTTAGCAATGCAAGAGACATTGTTGGTTTTCATGATTGTGGAAGGGAAGGGCTTCTGGCATCTGGTGGGTAGAGGCCAGGAATGATGTTAAATATCCTACGTTGCACAGGACAGCCCCAAATGTCGAAAGTGCTGAGGTGGAGGAACTCTGATTTAAAGGAACATCAGGCTGTTCAACTCTTCAGTAGTGTTAAGTCAAATAAATAAACAAGAAGGCCATTAGACCGAGGTGGTTCTAATCCTGAGGAAGCCTGTATAAAGCAAACCAAAATCTAAGCTTGTAAATGCCTCAAGGTGTGAAATGGGAACCTAAGAACAACCAAGAAACATCTCTAGCCAATCAATAATTTCCTTAGTTTGCTTCCACCTTTTCCTACAAACGTTTTCCTCCAGCTCCCAGCCATAGAAGGCTTCTAACTACTTCTGGCTTGGCATTGCTCAGTCAAATCCATTTTGTTCAAATAAATTTTTAAATTTTAACATGACTCATTTTATTTTTTAACAGTTTGAAACCTCAACAGACAGTTTACTACCCAATACTTTTCAAAATCTTTGCCTTCAAATCCCAGCTTTGCTGTATCCATCAATTCTAAACTACTACAATACGATCCTCACTCAATTCTAATCAAGTCCCCATATAGAAATACCCCCCTCCCCCCCCCCACCTTTGCCCTCCCTCCTCGGTGCTCCTAAGACTCTGGTAGTGTTTTGCCTCCCCACAGTGAGAACAAACTTAATTTGGTTTTCAAGATCGTTTTGGTGATTGATTCAAGGAGCCAGTGTCCCACAGGCAACTTTCCTGCCACACCTGGTTGTAAGGTTGGCTGTTCATGGGTCTCCATTCCTGCATGAGGGGCTGAGGAGGGTGGGGAGCAAGCTCCAGGCCCCCAGGATAGGCCCAGCTCCCCAGAATGTGCAGAACCCATCAGCACAACCTCCCTTATACCAGGACTGCCAAGGTGTTGAGACTGTGCAAATCCACCAAAATCCAGAGTAGAAAAACCAGGATAGAGACTTGGGTTCTGTTTTTTAACGCCTGACTTTCCAGTTAACCCACTGGGAAGCCCCTGGGAAGTCTCTCCGAGCCCATGCCTACAGGTGAGGATCCCTGCGCTGATGCCGTTCAAACTGCAGGGCACTCCGAAGGCACAGAGGCAAGGAATGGCCCCCACCGTTCACCCAATGAGGGTGTTCCAACTCCCAGGACTAGCTCATTTAAAAATGATTGAAAGCTAGAGAAAAGGAAGGAAAAAGTGAGAAAGAGGAAGTACCCGGCTCTAGGTACCTGTTCACACTTGGAATGTTTCCTTCTAGCTTTCACGTGTACATGATCGTAGCCTATGTACAAGGTCATGTCTTATACATATTTTCCACTCGTAATGAGGACATTTCCTTGGGATAATAAATCTCCTAGGAAAACTAAGCTTTATTTCATGGCTTTAAAATTCCATCAAGTAGATAAAACCTAGTGTTTACTTAAGAATTCTATGACCAGACTACCATTTCCAGTTTTTCACTATTGTAAATAGTACTCTGATGAACGTTTTTGAGCATAAGGCCCACTTACGCCTTCCTCCAGTTATGGATGCATTGTTAAGTCCATCCACAAATACTTTGCTCCTTGGGAGAAGTGAAAGAAATTTTTTTGTGTGTTCTCTTAACCCCAGAACTTAGTCCAGAGCTCGGCACACCATGTATTCAAAGCTGACTGACTGCCTTCCTGGCCAGTGTGGCTCAGTCGGCTGGAGTGACGTCCTGTAACCAGTAGCATTCCCTGGCCAGGGCACATGCCTGGGTTGAGGGTTTGATCCCCTGTCCTGGAGTGTGCAGGAGGCAACTGATCGATGTTTGTCTCTTACATGGATGTTTCTCTCTCTCCTTAAAAGCAATGAGAAAATGTCCTCAGGTGAGGATTTAGAAAAAACAAAACAAAAAACACTGGTAGACTAACTGACCTCCTGCAGTTCTCTGTTCTCCTACTCCAGGTGTGGCCCTTGCCTGCCTTCAGTGGCCGCAAGCCACTGGATCCCATTCCCGTGAGCCTTTGGTTGGACTCCCATCACCTCTACAGCTTGTCTTATCCATGTCGAGAGCGTGTTGGACCGGATCCTTGGTGCTTGATTCTGGGGGAACGGTGACATCATCTGGGGAACTTTGACAAAAGGCAGCTGTGGCTCTCCCTGCAAAGAGCCTGATATAATTAGTTTGGGGGTGGGGCCCAGGCACCACACTTTTTAAAAGCTCAGTAAAGGATTATAAGAGCAATTGAGAACCTCTGAATTATATGGTCCTTGAGGTCTCTTCCAGCTCTCATGATCTGAGATTTGACTCAGGTTAATGAAGCAGAGACTCTATAGTTTGACCTTAGACCACTTATTTATCTATGTATCCATTCATTCATGCATTCAAAAAATGGGAAAATAGAGCATACGAATCATTATTTCTAGGAGTATATGGTTAAGTTCTCAGGCCTCAAGGAAAGAGTTTACAAAGAGTCTTTCTCCACTTTTTGGAAATATCCTGGCTCCCATCAGGACTTCAAGGATGACAGGGTAACCCACCACTTAATTATTTCCATTTCACAGATGGAGAAACTGAGACCAGGAAAAGTCCTAAAGACAAGAGTCCAGTTGCTGGCAGAACCTGTAGTAGGAAGCCCTGTGTTTTCAACAATTCTGTTCAGCCAACATTTGTGTGGGAGAAATTTCTGGAAGGTGGGATGGGTGGAAAACCTGCAAAAAGAAGTGTTTGGGCCCTGGCTGGTGTGGCTCAGTGGATCGAGCAACAGACTACAAACCAAAGGGTCACTGGTTCGATTCCCAGTCAGGGCACATGCCTGGGTTTCGGGCCAGGTCCCCAGTGTGGGGCATGTAGGAGGCAACCACACATTAATGTTTCTCTCCCTCCCTTCCCTTCTCTGAAAATAAATAAATAAAACCTTAAAAAAGAGAGTATTTGGCAGCTTTGTGTATCCAGAAACTTATGGCTGAGCTAACCAGAACTGGAAGCAGGAAAGCAAATTAAAGTGAAAGTGTGAGGGAGACTGCCCTGATGCCTGGAGCAGTCTCTCCCGCTGCCTGCAACCCTGACCGGGTTCAGGACACGCAAACCCAAAATACACCACCTTGGTATATTGAATATTTTATGCTGGTGGAATCTGAGAATTAGCAATTGCAGGAGGGACTCTCTGACCTTCCCTGAAGCAGGTCATAAAACCCTCTTGTGAGAGATACCCTCCCTCCACCTGGAGACAAGGAGCATCCTTATCTCCAGAGAGGGACAGGCCTTATCTCCAAATCCTTGTCTCCAAACCCTTATCTCCAGTTACTACTCTTAGCTCCTAACTTTGTCCTATCCTATGACTCTTTTAAAATAGATTTTTAAATTTACTTTTTAGAGCGAGGGGAAGGGAGGGAAATAGTGAGGGAAAGAAACATCGGTTGCCTCTCTCGTGCCCTCACAGAGGAATCTAGCCCTCCACACTGGCATGTGCCCTGACTGGGAACTGAACCCGCAACGTTTTGTCTTCCTGACCAGCACTCATCCTACTGAGCCACACCAACCAGGGCTTTCCTCGACTTTCAACTCTTCCTGGAACCTAGCATAAAAATGCAGATTGACTGTTTTTTTCAGGGCTTTATTGCCTGGGGAAGACTCCTTTGTCTCTTAAAACTCACACTAAATAAATGTGTCTGCTTTTCTCTTGTTAATCTGTCTTTTGTTACAAAGACCCAGCAGAAAACCTAGAATGGCAGAAAAGAAAAGATATTTTTCCACTTTAATTCTTGAAGGATTTTCTTTTGTCTTTAATTGCAGAACCCCCTGAAGCGGGTCTCACGCTCCCTTGCGGTCCTCCCAAGCCTTGGGCGGCCAGCCGTTGAGATTGTCGCGGGAATCCGGAGTCAGCCAGTGGCAGCACAAAGCGGATGCAGCTGTGGGGACGCAGCAGGAGGCCGCGCCTGTCGGCCAGGCCATTCAGCTGAGGGCCGCCTCTGGAGAGAGGGACACTCAAGTGAAACAGCAAATGAGTTTTCCTAACAGCTTATTCTCTGATTCAGTAGTGGAATTATTGCCTGGATGTATTTGAATCACCTTCAGGGGCTTGTAAGACACCCCCAAAGAGATTAAAGTGATTTCTCCACAGAACACCATAACTTAATGATAGCTCAATAGAGAATGAGGAAGAAAGCACTGCCATATAGGAGAAAATAGTTATTTCCTCCTGCTCACAGACAGATACGGGGCATTAAAGGATAGCATTTAGGAATCCAGCCTGTAGGAGAATGGAAAATTCCCATGGGGCTAACAGTCTGGGCTTCTTCCCGACCCACCGAGGTCCTGAGATAATAAGGGAAGGAGGAGCGGGCAGCGCCCCCTGTCGGAGGTCCTGACTTACTCCCATCTGCAACTCCGGATGAAATGCAAACGCCCTCTCTGCTTGTAAGAGCCCGAAGTACGGTCTGGATGACTCCCGGAACAGAAAACTGGAAGGAAGCACATCGTCTGGACTCTCAATTCTCTTTTCTTAGATTTAAAACATTAGCTCAAATTTCAACCTTTTAACTATAATGAACAGAATAGCCTTGCATTTACACTGAGATGTATTTTCGTATGGCTACCACCTTCCAAAAGTATGAGACATTTGCTTCCTATTTCATAAAGGAAATGAAATGATTTAAATGAGAAATACTTCCCCTATGGAAAGAAAACACTACTCGCTCATTGCAAAGATCATTTTTATGTCTTCTAAATAGCTGGGAACACTTGCTGAAAAGAAACCTGTAGATGTCTCAACAGCTTTGTTTGTGCACTCTGTTCTGAGCTCTGTTATTGAAACAATTTCTGTTGGCAGACATTGTTCTACCAATAATTTTTCTGAGCACTTAATTTCTTTGTTCTTATTAATGCAATAACAAGAATGGAGCATATCCCTCTCTCAGGATAATCTAGAGGGGGATGGGGGGCGGGCGCAAGAGGGAGGGATCGTGTTCCTAACTGATTTTGTGTTGATCTGAAATGTACACAGATTCACAAATAACCAGGTTTCTAGGAAAGGTTGGGACATGAGGGACACAGAAAGCTTCCTAACGGCCCTGCTGTCATTCTTGTGATTCTACTGGGATCCTCCTCTTTGAGGTAAGGCAGTGTATCTCACGCCTTGTAGCACTGTCTCTTAGAGGCTTATTAAGGATTTGTGTTAGATGACTTTGAGGAGTGTTCCGAGAAGCAGGGTTTGCTCTGAATAAGATAGTGTTAGAAAGTGGAGGTAATTTTGTCATTGGGAATCTTAACATTTCTCACCTAGAAAATGGAAGGAATGAAGTGAAGCAAAAGCTATAATTGGCAGAGAAGCAATAGTCGATCGTATTAGACAAACAGGAAGGATGTTTTTGTGGTTTGGACTATACCCTTGTTTGGTGCAGGTGGACAGCAGTCTCGTTTGTTGTCAAGCTCTGACTCAGCTCACAGAGCGGTCTGGTCCACTGGATATTCTGTGAGAGCGCTCTGCTCAACAGCAGGCCTCCACAGCCTGCTCAGGCCAGTGCCCGGTTCTCAGGGGCTGTTTTTCTCTTTCTCATTGTTGTTGCCATTAATAATGGAATCTTGCTAGTGCTCAGATTCATTTCTCGGCTTAGAGAAAGAAAGGGGTGGGCCTAAAAACAGATAAGGGTTGACAGAGGAGGAAGCCGGTGCCCTCAATCTCTAGGAGTGTTCAGGAGACACAGGGCAGGGTGTAAGCAGCTTGTGGGCCTTAAACGGCCCCAGTGAGGACATCACTGCACAGTCATTGGTGCACATGCTTTTGGCTTTGCATTATCGAGAAAAAGTTAAGTGATACCCAGTGAGTGCTGTTAAAGAAGGCAGTCCATTTTATAACTGTGATAGTAAAAATCATTAAAATATTTAGTAAAACAGGTATTTCCTATAGAAATCAGTATAGCTCCCATTTGAGAAAAATTTATTTATTTTTTAGAAAGAGGGAGAAAGACAGGGAGAGAAACATTGATATGTGAAAGAAACATTGATCGGTTGCCTCTGGTGCACTGCCAACTGGGGACCTAGCCTGCAGCCCAGGCACATGCCCTGACTAGGGATGGAACTGGTGACCTCGGGTTCTCAGGCCAGTGCTCAACCCACTGAGGCACACCAGCCAGGGCAGACCGTGTCTTGATCAATCATGAGCAGTGGTGTGGATCCTGATCGGGCAGCCCCTGCAAACCTGTGGGCTCCTCAGGAAAAGTGGTGCTTACAAGCTGATTTTAAAGTTTATATGGAAAGGTGAAAGAACTGGAATAGCCAACACAATTTTGAAAAAGAACAGTGTTGGAGAGCTGACACTACCTGGTTTCCAGATTTACCAGAAGCCACATAGTCAAGACAGGGTGGTATTGGAGAAAGGGGAGACATTGAGGTAAGAATGGGAGTCCAGAACTAGATCCACACGCATATAGTCTATGAATCCGACAATGATGCAGAGATAACTCAATGGAGAAAATGTAGGCTTTTCAAGAAATGGTGGCAGAACAATTAGATATCCACATGCAAAAAAATAAACCTTAATCCATATTTTGTACCCTATAAAAATGAGCTCACGATGTTTCTAGACATAAATGTAAAACAAAGCTGAACAACTAGGCGAAAATATCGTGGCCTTGGGTTAGGCTGAGATTTCTTACACACGACACTAAAAGCATAATCTATAAAAGAAAAAAATTAATAACCTAGACTTTATCAAAATTAAGAACTTCTGCTCTTCAAAAGACACTTGTTAAAAGAATAAAAAGACAAGCCACAAGCTGGGAAAGAATGTTTGCAAAACATATCTGATAAAAGACTTGAATCTAGAATATATAAAGAACTCATAAACCTCAATAATAATTTTTTAAAACCCAATCAACTCGACTTTTAAAAACGGGTAAAATATTTGAACAGACACTTCCCCAAAGATGATACATGAATGGCAAAAAAAAAAAAAAAAAAAACCCAAAAACAACAACCCGTGCAAAAACATTTAACATAATTAGTCATTAGGGAAATGCAAATTTAAACCACAATGAGATCCGCTACACCTACTAGAATGGCTAAAATTAAAAGCCCAACAAACCCAAGTTCCGGTGAGGATGCAAAGCAACTGAAATGCGCCTACACTGCTGGTGGGCGGGCCAAATAATACAGCCTTTGCAGAAAACAGTTGGGCAGTTGTGTAGAAAGTTAAACATTTTATCATACTACCCAGAAAACCCACTCACAGGTATTTATCCAAGAGAAATGAAGATCTGTTTATAACAGCTTTATTCCTAATTACTAGAAACTGGAAACGACCCAAGTGCCCCTCAAGTGGAGCGTAAATAAATAAAATGTGGCGCATCTGTACAATGAAATGTTATTCAGCAATAAAAAGGCATGAACAGTGGATGTATGGAACAGCACGGATGAATCTCAGTTGCCTTCTGCTAGGTGAAAGAGGCCAGATTTAAGGCCATCTACGGTAGGTGACATTTGGGAAAAGGCAAAACCATAGGGACAGAAACAGATCAGTGGTTGCCAGGGGCTGGTTGGGGAAAGGGCTGACTGCGGAGGGAAACAGTGAATGTTTTGTGGCTGATGGAACTATTCTATATTTTGATTGTGGTGAATGACTGTAGGCAAAACTCACAACACGATGCATTAAAAGGGGTGAATTTTACTGTATGTAAATTGCACCTTCATTTTTAAAATGAAATGAAAAAAAAAGGTAGATTCCAGCAGCTTTGGTGGCACTGACCACAGTTGGTAAATTCTACAAGTGATTTATCCAGAGTCTGGCCTGGGTCCTCAGAAGCTCCATCAACGGTATTTCCATGACATGTTATAAAAGCAATGAACTAGCTTGATTCTGTTCCTCAGTGTTGCTCCTTCTCCAGGTGGGGGGCTTGGGGGGTGAACACCAGCAAAGAAGGGACTCCCTAAATTAAATTAAATTAAATATATTACTTAATTCCTGCCTCCTTCTGGTCCGGCTAGCAGGTAGCCACCTCCCACTTATGTCCTGGATCCTCCAAGTCACCACAAAATGTGATCTCAGAGGACCTCTCTACTGGGGCCACAGCCCCTCCCTATGGCCCTCAGCTGGCGCCTCCCCAAGCCCTTCCGGAGGGAACCACTGCTTGAAGTTCTCGTGGGCACTGTGTGCTCTGGAGAGTCGTGTCCTGCTTCTTCCAGCGTTGCTTCTCAGAGGAAAAGGCAGTTCATTTTCCCCATAAATTCAAGCCCCTGGCACATATAAACCCCTGGGAAGCATTTGTGATGCTTCCCAGGCCTTTCTCAGCATGAATATTTTATACGTCTGCAGTAAACTAGATCGTTAAAGCAAGGAAAAGGACTCGTCTGTGCCACACCAGTACATGTTGGTGAGGAGCTGGGTATGGAAGTGGTGGGACAGGATGGGCTTTCTCATCTCTTCCAGTGCAATGCAGGAATTAGGTCCCTCGTCTGAATACCCAACTTTCCCCAGCAATGAGATGGGTGACTGTCACCAGGCCAGTAGTAATTCCTGCTCACTGGTACCCTTTTGAATGCTCCAAAAGGTCACTTGGATTTCTGCCTTATCGTTGCAGTTCCTGCCTCTTCTACCCCAATCACTGAATATGAGAGCCCCGTCTCTGAGACCCGCTCCAGCTGGAGCCCCGTCTCCAGCTGTCATATTTTACAGAAGGCGAAATAAGACCAAAGGGATGAAGGGACTTTGCTCTTTGCACCCAGGGAGGATGCTGTTGCCCTGAGCGCACAGAACACAGGATGTACCCAGCAGGAGGTCAGCCCTTGAACCTCCCTGCCAAGCCCTCTTCTCCTTCCAAAGTCGGAGAGGGTTGTATGTGAGGAAACTGGGACCTTTTGGGTATCAGTAGTGCCAGAGGAAGAAAATCCTCTACTGGAATCACTTCTTTAAAAAACAGATTTTATTTGCTTAATTTTTAGAGAGAGGTGGAGGGGGAGAAAAACAGGAGAGAAACATTGATCTGTTGCCTCCTGGTTGTCTCTTGCACACCTCCAACTGGGGACCTAGCCCACAACCCGGGCGTGTGCCCTGGCCAGGAATTGAACCGGCAGCCTACCAGTTCATAGGCCAGCGATCAGCCCACTGAGCAACATCAGCCAGGGCACCTCTTTCTAATAAAGAGGTCACTTTAATCTCAGAAACAAGATGAAGACAGTATGCTTGTCTGGAAAATCTGCCCGCAGGGACAGCTTCCCCACTTCTGAGCAAGTTTGTTCCAATAAAAATACAGGCAGCAGTTATTGGACACATTAATTTTCCTAACAGATTCTCTTTGATTTCAAGGCTGGGATGCCCAGAGGCCAATGAGCAGGCTCTGACCTAGATGCTGGGGAGAGCTGACTGTGTGGGCAAGCCTGAGAAAAAGTGATGAGGATGCCCAGGGTCATGCAGGGCAGGATGGAGAGCCCAGCAGGCTTTCCTGAAAGGTCAAGCCAGGGAGGGAGAGAGGGTGGGGGAAAGAAGGGAGGGGGTGAAATGAGGGAATGATTTGTTTGCAGTAATCTTCCCAATGGGAGTTGAGCATGATGCATGATATCTTGCTGGATTCATATTACTTTCCTTTTGAGAGACTAAGGGAAAAGGGTTTCAGTTTCTCCTTCCCAAGCATACAAGGTGTGTGCAGAGAGGACTGTTGATAACCAGTCCCACCACCAGATAGACTTCAACTGAGAAGGGTTACCTGTGGGAGAAAATTAAAGGGCTGTGATGAATGCAGGTGGGAAGGGTGTGCTGGACCTCATGGGGGTCAGGGGTAGATCTAGAATAACTAGGTTTATGAGGGAGGTAGGCAGTCCTGGAAGTTGGACTTTCAGGAAACCCAAATGCACTTATCTGCAGGTGATATGTTCCAACAACCCCACTGGTTGCCTAGAACTGCAGATAGTACTGAACCATATATATATATATATGTACACACATGCTTTGTTGTTTCCTATACAGACGAACACTTTATGGCTTCTCTTTGGCATGTCCAAATTGCCAATATTACTGATTTTGCACTTCGGGGCCATTATTAAGTAAAATGAGACTTACTTGAATATGAGCACTGCGATACCTTTTTGTTGTTGTTGTTTTATTCTGGTTTATTCTGTTACAGTTGTTGCAATCCCCCCCCACCCTTTGCCCTCCTCTGCCTGGCCCCATTCCCCAGTCCCACAGTCCATCCCCACCCCCTTATCCATGGCCATGGGTCATTCATTCATGTTCTTTGGCTAGTCCCTTCCCTTTTTTATCACCATTCCCTCCCCACCACTCTCTTCCCTCTGGCAGCTGTCAGTCTGTTCCCTGTTTCCATGTCTCTGGTTCTGTTTTGCTTATTAGTTTATTTTGTTCATTAGGTTCCTCTTTTAAGTGAGATCATACGGTATTTGTTTTTCACTGACTGGCTTATTTCACCAAGCATATTAATAGTCTTCTATTCCATCCATGCTCTTGCAAAGGGTAGGAATTCTTTCTCCTTTCTTTCTGCTGTGTAGTATTCCATTGTGTAGATGAACCACAGTTTTTTAACCCATTCATCTACTGATGGGCACTTAGTCTGTTTTCAGCACTTGGCTATTGTAGATAG
>PVKM010042339.1:0-12849 GCA_004027735.1 Carollia perspicillata | reverse complement strand
CTAAACTAGTTATGTGACCTTGGACAGGCTACTTAATGTTTCTGTCCTTCAATTTCCTCATCTGTAAAAAGCAAATGATAAATATCCACCTTATGGCGTTGTTTGAAGACTAAATGATATGTGAAGTGCCTAGCAAACTATCTGATGCATAGCCCTCAATAAGTGTCAAGCAGAATTATTGTTGTTGTTGTTGTTGTTGTTGTTATTATTATTACTTTTATTATCGCTGTGGTCCTCACATCCCACACCTGGGACTGTCAAGGCAGGAGTAATGGAAATCCACAAATTCCTAAGCCTTGGCACCAAGCTGCTGTCTTTGACATCTCTTTGTCCAGGCAGGCAGGAATAAATTGGAAAGTACACATCCAAAGAAAATGGAATATCCTGGGTGGTGTTTGAAATAGGGCTCTCCAGGAAAAAAAAGATCCATTTTGTAACCTACCTCTCCACTGCCTCCCTTACACAGGACCGGGCTGATCTTCCTACATAGTTTCCCTTGGTTCTGACCCTGTCTTAGTCCCCCTGTTCTGACAGTCGTCACACGGCAGATGTGTGGGCCCAGGGCTAGAGGCTGAGGATTCAAGACGGACAAGACACCCCCAACCTTTAGGGAGCTCAGTCTAGTAGACCACTGCTCTTAATCTTGAACGTGCTTATGATCACCTGGAATCTGGTTAAATACAAATTCTGGTTCTATAGGACCTGAGACTCTGCAGTTCTAACAAGCTCTCAGGTGACGCTGATAAAACTGGTTCAAGATGTAGAGGATTTTACAAACTAGTAGAGTAGCCGGAGACTAAGCCAGGCTAGCTAACTGTTGGCAACTTGCGGTGGTCTCCGCCCCTCCTTGCTCGCGGAGGTTTCCTCCCAGGAATCTGCCACGTGACAGTTGGACGGCCGTCTAAGCGCAATGGCTCCCGAAAAGCCGCTCTGTCTGCCCTCCTTGCTGCTGCTGCCCCTGACGCTCCTACTGCCCCAGGTAAGATGAGAGGATTGAACTAGTTTGCGGTGAGGCGTAGGAGAGACAGTGAAAAATAACAAAACACTGAGCAGAGCAGCGGCCGGCACCCCAACCCCCGCCCGGCCCCCCCACCCCGCTTCTTCCAGACCTCTACTGCGCACGATCTCTCCCTTTGCAGGCAGACGGTCGGTCGTTCGTAGTGGATTGGGATCATGATAGATTCCTCCTGGACGGGGCTCCCTTCCGCTACGTGTCTGGGAGCCTTCACTACTTTCGGGTGCCTCGGGTGCTTTGGGCAGACCGGCTTTTCAAAATGAAAATGAGTGGCCTCAACGCCATACAGTTGTAAGAAGCCCTCAGGAGAGGGGTGGGATTTACTCTTCCTCCACCCCCCTTAAAAAGGGGGTTGGGACAGGAACACTGGCTGGGTATGATGAGGGGGTAGAGTTCCAGGACTTCCAGGCAAAGGGTGGGGAAGGGTGGGCCAGGACCTCCTTCTGACAGCTTTTCCTGGAGATTTCCTGCAAGGCCAGGAGCCCTTATGCCTCCTGGGCATCTCTCCATGCCCGCCTTGGGCCCTGTTAACCTCTTCCTTTCTCAGTTATGTGCCCTGGAACTACCATGAGCCAGAGCCTGGGGTCTATAACTTTAATGGCAGCCGGGATCTCCTTGCATTTCTGAATGAGGCATCTTTAGCAAACCTGTTGGTCATACTGAGACCAGGACCTTACATCTGTGCAGAATGGGAGATGGTGAGTTAGTCGGAGAAGGGATAGAATCAATGCCACCCATATGGGGTCCCTGGGCTACTCCCTTCTGCCCATCCTCTAGGGCCACTTTCAGTACAGTATTTAACTTCTCAGACAACAAAACCCACAAGCTTCTTTGTTGTCTTTATGTTTGTCTCAGGGGGGTCTCCCAGCCTGGTTGCTTCGTAAACCTAACATTCGTCTGAGAACCTCAGATCCAGGTAAGTCGAGACAAAAAAATTTAACACATAGCCATGGCTGCTGTGGCTCACTGGACTGAGCACCCGCCCACCCCTGAGCTGAATGAAAGGTTGCTGGTTCCATTCCCAGTCAGGGCGGAAGCCTGGGTTGCAGTCAGGCCAGGTCCCCACTTGGGGGCGTGGGAGAGACAACCGATCGATGTATCTTGCATTGATGTTTCCCTCTCCTCCCTCCCTTCCCCTCTCTCTAGAAATAAATAATTAAAAAAAAATTAATAGAAAAAAAGCAAACAACAGTGACAAATGGGTCACTTGGGTGCCCCAAACAGAAGAGACTATTCTCAAACTGAAGGTCATATTGCTTCCTTCATGCCCAGCAGAATGCTAGAAACTGGGGAACCAGACAGACCCAGCCCCTGTGCAGCGGCACCTCTAGTATAGCAGAAGGAACAGATTTTGAAAGAAACCCAAACCTGTAATATTGCAAGTTGTAAAAATACCACATAAGAAAATAGACAAGGAGTTGAGATATTGAGTAATACAGGGGGTCTCTTTTCTGAAAAGATGACATTCTGTTGACCAGAGACAAGGAAGAGCTCTGGTCATACGAAGAGTGGGGAGAACAACCAGATAGAGGGGAGAGGATATTCTGAGGCCCAGAGATGGGAAAGAACAGGGCACGGTTGAGGCCAGCATGGCTGGAGCCTAGTGGGTAAGGGAGAGAGTGGTATGACGTGAAAGCGGAGGTAGGTGGTGACTGTTGATGCCAGGTCTTGTAGGCCGTTGTAAGGAGTTTGCATTTTATTCTGAGCACAGTGGAAAGTCATTGAAAGAGTTTAACCAGAAATGTGATGTGATTGGATTTGTTTTCAGATGACTTCAGCCTGGATGTGGAGGGTGGATTGAGGGACAGGGAGTAAGAGTGATGGTCAAGAAACCAATTGGGAGACTGTGTCTGTAGCTGAGGAGACAGTGGCTCCCACACTATGGTGCTGGTGGTGGCCGTGGAGGAAATGGGGAGAAGAGAGCAGAGCTGGGATACAGATTGGAGATGACATCACCAGGACTTCTCGATGGATTTTAACGGGAAGGGTGGGGGTGGGGAGAGTGTTAGTAGGGTCTGGAGAGAAAGGAATGCAGTTTCTGGCCAGTCAAGATGGCGGTGCTATTTACCGACGGGGAGGAAATAGACAAGACAAGGAGGAGGAGCGGCAAAGGAACAGCTTTTAGGGGGAGAAGATAGTTCAGATTTTATCATTTCTAACTCAAGTGAGGTTATTAAAGTAAGTAATAGGATATGTGAGTGCGGAGCTTAGGCGGAGGTCTGCGTTAAATTTTGAGTAAGCGCCAGCTAAAGATGCACTTAAGTTTATGGGTGCTGAGACTTCACCCGGGGAAAGAGTGTGGAGAAGGAGAAGATGAACTGAGGATTAAGCTCTGAGGTGCCTAATATTTCAAGAAGTTTGGATTTTGTTTCAGGTGCAAATAGGAAGTCATTAGAGCAAGGGACTAATTTTATCTTTGAAAAGATCACTCTGGTACCACTTTATATCTGCTGAGGACTCTCCAGGTGCTGTGCTGCTTGTCTGGGCACTGGAGAGCTCTGTGCTCCTGAAGGCATTTCCCAAACTCAACTATGAAATACACTTAAAAAGATAAAGTATCACCCTGGCTGGTGTAGCTCAATGGATTAAACACAGGCCTGCAAACCAAAGGATTGCGGTTCAATTCCCAGTCAGGGCACATGCCTGGGTTGCAGGCCAGTTCCCAGCAGGGGACGCCTGAGAGACAACCATAAATTGCTATTTCTCTCCCTCTCTCCTTCCCTTCCTCTCTAAAGATAAATAAATAAAATGTTTTAAAAAAAAGATAAAGTATCGATGGAACACCAACATGCAATCTATTTTTCTCAAGAAAACCAGTGACCTTTTTATTATTAACTCCATGGTGATTTCTCAGGCCTCATCCTCCTTGGCCAGTCAGCAGCACTCAGCACAGCCAACCACTCTCCTTTGAAATACATTTTTCTCTCAGCTTCCATGATACCACAGTTCTCGTCTTTGCCTCCCACCCTACAACCTTTCTGGCCACTACTCAGTCTTTGTTAAATGCTTGACTATCTCAGGGCTCAGTGCTTGGATGCTTCTCTTTTCTGTGTTCATGCCCTAGATGATCTCATCCATTTGCATGCCTTTAAATTCCATCTTATAGCTCATGACTCTGAAATATGTTATCTCTAGGATCTTCCTTTGGCCTGCAAATACATGTATCCAACTGCCTGCTTGACTTCTGCATTCGGACATCTGGAACTTGTAATGATACAACTAAACTCTTGTTATTCCCTTCCAAACCAGCGATTCCTACAATTGCCCCGTCTCCATTAATGGCAAATCTGTTTTCCAATTTATCAGACTAAACATTATGGTATAATTCTTCATGCCTTTCTTTCTCTTACACCCCCCATTTAATCCATCAGAAAATTCTGTCAGCTTTACCCTCACAATACATTGAATTCAACGGCTTCTCACCATCTCCACTGCCACCACCCTGGTTCAAACCACGTCTCTCAGCTGGATTATTTTGAAAGCTTTCTAAATGGTTTCCCTTCTTTGCCCTTCCCCCATATAGTCTATTCTCCATACAGCAACCAGCGTGATCCTGTTAAAATATGTTTAGCTGTGTATCAGATCATGTCATTCCTCTGCTTAAACCTCTCCAACAGGTTCTCATCTCATTCAGAATATGAACCGTAGATTCTGTCCGATGGTCTACTAGGTCCTGCCCAGGTGGCCCAGTCACCTCCCTGACACCGCTCTTCTCGGGCTTCACACTGGCCTCACTGCTGTTCTTCACACCCCCCGGGGCTTCCGGCAGATCGCCTTTGCCGGGAGGCCTTCCCTGGGCCACCCTTTAAAAGCTGAGCTCCCCCACTGCACTGTTTTACATCGTCCTTCTCTGCTTTACTTCTTCTCCTTGGCATTAACCCACTGTGTATTTTACCTCTTAATTTATTATCTGCTCCCCTCACTGAAAAGGAAATTCCACAAGGGCGGAGATTTTTGTCTATTTTGCTCTATTTAATGTCCCTAACACCTAAAACAGTGCTGGGTGCTTAGTCACCACCCATAAATATTTGTTGAATGAAATTTAATGTATGCTTGGATTAAAGAAGGCAATAAAACCTGGGCCTCCTTTATACAGAACACACAACATATAAAGGAATTAAATCTTTTTTTAAAAGATTTTATTTATTTATTTTTAGAGGAGAAGGGAGGGAGAGAGAGAGAAACATCAGTGTGGTTGCCTCTCACATGGCCCCCACCGGGGACCTGGCCTGCAACCCAGGCATGTGTCCTGACTGGGAATCGAACTGGAGACCCTTTGGTTCACAGCCCGCGCTCAATCCACTGAGCTACACCAGCCAGGGCAATCTTTTTTTATTTTATTTTATTTTATTTTTAGGCAGAGGGGAAGGGAGGGAGAAAGAGAGGGAGAGAAACATCAATGTGTGGTTGCCTCTTGTGTGCCCCACACCGGGGACCTGGCCCACGACCCAGACATGTGCCCTGACTGGGAATCAAACCAGTGACCTTGTGGTTTGCAGGCCAGCGCTCAACCCACTGAGCTACACCAGCCAGGGCTAAATCTTTTAAGAACACAAAAATTTCCTCCAAAATATCTTTCATCAAGTCTGCCTTCAAGAATCTGCAGGCATTGCCCTCAATGATGGGGACCAAGCAAATGAACCCAACAAAGCTCCTGCTCCCAGTGCGGGAGAGCAAGAGGAAACAGTGATAGAAATACATGCTTACCTACAAGTGGTTATGTGCTTGAAAGAGAGTACGAGGTGACAGGAGAGCACGTAACAGGGATCTACCCTAATCTGGGATTATCGAAGGCTTTCTTGAGGAAGTGAAATAGAAATTAAGACCTGAAGACTGAGTTGGAGTTGGCTAGGTAAAGGAGGGTGAGGAGAAAGTGGCAGGCAAAGGTAATAACACTCAGGAAGACTATGAGGATGAATCAGCAAAAATCACAGTAGCGGTTGAGAATTTAAGGCATGATAGCTAACGTAATGATCGTTCAGTTGATGACTTAGGTCCCCTGGACTGTCGGGTTACATTGAGGCGCAGGTCAGACATCCTACACTCCTGTGAATTCCCGTGCTACTTCATAGCAATCTCAAGTGTACACTGATCACATAATAGTAGCTCCATGCCAACGTGTTTAACATTTTTCTTACAGTTTAAAAATAAATATACAAGGAACACTGCTTTAAGTTTGCCTGTGCTCAAACTTTCTAGCCGCGCAGATATATGAGAGCTCAGGGTTGAGAGCTGCTTCTCACAAGGCACTGCTTCCACGTTCAGCTGGGGACAAGTGGGAACCAGCCTTTGGCCGGAGTTCAGGCAGCCCTGAATGAAGCCGCTGGCGTCAGTGCTGGGGTGGGCATTGTGGAGGTGGTGGTGCCCTAAAGAGCAGAGCACTGGCTCCTTCCTTTAGACTTCCTTGCCGCCGTGGACTCCTGGTTCAAGGTCTTGCTGCCCAAGATATATCCATGGCTGTACCACAATGGGGGCAACATCATTAGCATTCAGGTACAAGTGGAGAGTTGACTGGGCAAGGGAAGGAGGTGCCGGGGTGCCGAACCTTCTCCACCTCACGGCTGAGCTCCACTCTTCCTTTCTCCTGGCAGGTGGAGAATGAATACGGTAGCTATAGTGCCTGCGACTTCAGCTACATGAGGCACCTGGCTGGGCTCTTGCGTGCACTGCTGGGGGAGAAGATCTTGCTCTTCACCACAGATGGGCCCGAAGGACTCCGATGTGGCTCTCTGAAGGGACTCTATACCACTGTAGACTTTGGCCCAGGTCTCCTGAGCAAGGGTTAGGAGTGGAGTCTGGGGAAGGGGCACCTTTTCCGTGATGTCTTTTTCACCTGTGCCTCCTTTCTGCAGCTGAAAACATGACCCAAATGTTTGCCCTGCAGAGGGTGTATGAACCCCACGGGCCATTGGTGAGAAGCCAGAAGGGAGGGCAGTTAAGGCGAGAGTCGGGGCGGGGAGTGGGTTGAGTGCAGTGCCCCATCTTGCCCACGGCCCCTTTCACTCCCCACTAGGTGAACTCTGAGTACTACACCGGCTGGCTGGATTACTGGGGCCAGAATCACTCCGTGCGGTCCGTTAGAGCGGTAACCGAGGGACTGGAGAACATGCTGGAGTTGGGAGCCAGTGTGAACATGTAACTGCAGACACTGGGTCACCGTGAATCTGGAACTGGGTGCTGGGGATGAAAGTTAGGGTTCCATGGGTCAGCCTGTGCCTTTCCCTCCACCTTCCCCCACTGCAGGTACATGTTTCATGGAGGTACCAACTTTGGATACTGGAATGGTGAGTCCAGATGGTGTGAGGGGTGGAAGCAGGGACATAGCAAGGAATTCGAATCTGAAGGCCGGATGGATCAGGATATCTAGAAGAAAGCTGGATGTGGCCACAGCTGCCCCCTCCGATGGCAACAGGTGCTGATGAGAAGGGACGCTTCCTTCCGATCACCACCAGCTATGACTATGATGCACCGATATCTGAAGCAGGGGACGCCACACCTAAGCTTTTTGCTCTTCGAAATGTCATCAGCCAGGTGCCCTACAACTTCATTAAGCCCTAAAGGCTTCTATTCATTTGGGGGAAGAGAGTGCCTAAACTGTTTGTAAAGGGTTCCCAGAAATCACTTGTGGTTGTCTGGACCACAAGAGCCCTGTGAGCACCCCGCAGAAGCATTTCTCACTTGCCCAGATGGGACTCCCTGGGGAGATACACACCAGTGTGAGCAACATTACAGGATCTTTATGACCCCTGAAGCCCTTCTCGGCACCCCAGGTTAAGAACCCTGTGCTAGGGTCTTGAAATAGGAGTTGTATGGTTTTTCTACGGCTCCTGAGAGAATTTGGGCTCAGTTTCAGGAAATTCCCTTGGGACCTTTACCTCCCCCCAGCCCTAAGATGATGCTCGGACCTTTGACCCTGTACCTGGTAAGCTCCTCCCCATCTCTTGATTCTATCCTGTTATTCTCTAAGTAGCCCTTTATCCTGTCTGCTCCCTATTCTGAAAC
Source organism: Carollia perspicillata (assembly GCA_004027735.1). NCBI lineage: Eukaryota > Metazoa > Chordata > Mammalia > Chiroptera > Phyllostomidae > Carollia > Carollia perspicillata. Next base: position 4,832 of record PVKM010042339.1, on the reverse strand, counting down.
TTCCCTTTTATTCTGATACTGCCCCCGTATTCTTTTTTTTTTTTTTTTGCCATCCCCTTATTCTAATAGGATGGATATTTGCTGGATTTTCTGCACCTCCTGTGCCCCCAAGGGCCCATCCATTCAACTTTGCCAATGACCTTTGAGGCTGTCAAGCAGGTAAGGCGTAATCCCACATCTGGTGGGTAAGGCAACCTTCCTCAACAGCTGTAGCCAAAGGTTCCCTGAGTTCCACATCTTCCCCACAGTATCATTTTCATCGCAGTTTATCTTAAGTACTCATCTTCCACACCCAGGACCTTGGCTTCATGTTGTACCGGACCTATCTAAGCCACAGTGTTTTTGAGCCAACACAGTTCTGGGTGCCGAACAATGGAGTCCATGACCGTGCCTACGTGATGGTGGATGGGGTATGCACCTAATTCCAGGCTACCTGTGAGGCCCACTTTCCTCTTGTCCCGAGCACCTTTAAGCCTTAAGTTCCCCTGTCTACCTTTTCCCACTGCCTGCCCACATTTGCAGGGGGTCCAGGGATAAGCTGAGGCAAGAAAGAGTTCACTGAGGGTGAGGTTCCAGAATGGATGGGTAATTGACAGATGGGCTACATTCTCTTTGCCCTCCAAATAAGTGTCCTTACGTGGCGGCTTATTTGGTGGCCGGGAGCTAGATGCTGAGCCCTTCCCCTCACAGATCCTCTTATCTACAGGTGTTTCAGGGTGTTCTGGAACGAAACACAAAACACAAACTATTTTTGACGGGGAAGATGGGGGCCAAGCTGGATGTCTTGCTGGAGAACATGGGGAGGCTCAGTTTTGGGTCTAACCACAGTGACTTCAAGGTGAGCTAGCTTTGCCCGCCCGTTCTCCCCCATGCCCTTATGACCACACTCCCTTGGAAAGAGAGGGGCCTGATGGAAGATAAAAGCAAGAACCACGTCCTTGGCAAAGTGTAGTGTCTTGTGGGGATGTGGACACGGCTACCAGTTGCATCTCAGGGCTTGATTAGGGAACCTTTCGCCTTAGAGGTTCCTGAGTGCTGAATTTTCATTTGCCTTCTTCACAGGGCCTATTAGAGCCACCAGTTCTGGGGCAAACGATCCTTACCCAGTGGCTGATGTTCCCTCTGAAAATTGATAAGCTTGTAAAGTGGTGGTTTCCCCTCCAGTTGCCAAAAAACTTGCATCCTCAAACTCCCTCAGGCCCCACCTTCTACTCTACAACATTTCCAATTTTAGACTCAGGCGGAGATACATTTCTCTTTCTACCTGGATGGACCAAGGTATTGCTGATGGTGGGGGTGGGGTGGTGGTGGTTGGGGGTCGGGGGTGGTAAGCCAGGAAAATCATGGAAGGGGTATCAGAAATTACTCCTCTGTTTATAAACCCAAAAGGGGGTGATTCTACCACCTTGAGAACGCCTGTTTATTTCCCTCTCTCCTCTCTCCTCCCTCCCCCCAGGGCCAAGTCTGGATCAATGGGTTTAACTTGGGCCGGTATTGGACAAAGAGGGGGCCACAACAGACCCTCTACGTGCCAAGACCCCTGCTGTTTCCTGGGGGAGCTCTCAACAAAATCACATTGCTGGAGCTAGAAAATGTGCCTCCCCAACCCCAAATCCAATTCCTGGATAGTCCTATCCTCAATAGCACCTTGCATAAGACATATATCTATTCCCTCTCAGATGATACACAAAGTGCCCCCGAACCAATGGAGTTAAGTGGGCACTGAAAGAAAGGTAACCCCAGGGCCTGGGACATGCAGCAGGCAGGGTTCCTTGGCACTGGTCACAGTGACCACAAAGAATCAAAGGCCACAAGAACTGAACAAGTGCAGTTCCCTTACCAAAAACTTTATTGCAATTAAAGTTCCAGAGACAGTACCAGCTCCACACACCTCTGTGGCCATCTTTGCCCTGGTTCCTGAGTGTCTCTCACCCTAATCTTCCAAATACTGTGGTTTCTCGGGGAAGAGGAAGCCTAGGACCAGTGTGAATGTGCCCTCTCAGGGTCTAGAGCTGACCCCGGGTGGAGCCATGAGAGGTCAGGAAGAGGGCTTCCCAGCCCGGCAGCGATGATCCCGCAGGCAGCGTGTGGAGCAGAAGGAGAAGTCAAGGTAGTGAAAGGGAATGAGGCCTTGGAGGGATGTCCCACAACTGCAGCAGCGTCTGAACAGAGGAAGAGAAACGCATGGACAGGTACCCCAGGAACTTTCCAATCCACGTTCTCCCCGTCCCTCTTGCCATTTCTGTTTTCACTCCAAAGGTTCAAAGAACTTCTCAAATCCCCTCAACAACCTCTCTATGTAGGCACTCAAGTCAACTTGCCCCAGCATTATGGTCCACCCATCACTCCCGCCTCTCCACATACTGGGCATTGGCGATTGCAGAGTCAGGGATCTGGGGGGCAAGGGCTCCCAACTGGGCAGCTAGTCGGCGCTCGGCAGCCAGAGCTCTCTAAGGGGGAGAGAAGTTGCGTTAAGGACAAGCCTTCAAGGGTGGACAGCATACCCTACAAGTGACAGCTGCACACTGGAAAGGGATTACACCTCCAAGGAAGTCTCACGGTGGAAGAGAAAACCTCCAGCCTCACCTTCTCTCTGTCGCTGAGAGAGGCAAATCGCTGCTGCTCTTCTTGTTCCTGCTTCTCCTGCTCCCGCTGCTTCCGCTGCTGTTCCTCCCGTTGTCGCCGGGCTGCCTTCTGCTCCCGTTTCCGCATAGCCTGCCGTGCCTCCATTTCGGGTGTCAGTGGCCCTGGCACCTGGAGGATTTCCAAGAAAGTATGAGCTAAGGCCTGTACAAACTACCCTTGGTAAAACAGTAGGAAAGTAAAGATTCAGCCAGGATCTATGATGCCTTCCCACTCTGCTGCTGCTTCCTTTCCCAGCTGACCTGAGCCTTGCTGTAATCATAAGCATCTGGATTCTTCTCCATAAACCTTCGGAACTCATTCCGTGTTGATTTGTCAGCTGCAACGGTGTATGGTGGCCGGGTCCGGGAGTCCCTAGGTGTGAAAACACCCAAAACGGGTTCAGCTTGCCTCGTGCATCTCCAAACACCCCATAACAAGACCAAAGAGAATACTGTCAACTAGCCAATGCCAACATCAGCCCTCAGATCATCTTCTCTATATGAAGGGCTCAGCACAGGGACCCACACTTACTGAACAGTGGGGTCGGCACCTGCCTCCAGCAGCAGGCGAACCACTGAACCTCTCCCAGCGGCGGCTGCTGCATGCAGGAGGGTGAAGCCACTGGAGCCCAAGGGGGCACTGAGCAGAGACAGAACTTCAGGGTCTATGGGACTGGCAGCTAGCCAGACTTGCAGCATCCCAACATCTCCAGCTCGGCAAGCAGCAAGAAGCATGTCCCAGAGCTCTGAATGACCAGGGACCTTGGCCTCATCCCGGGAAGGCTCCAAACGGGCTGCATGTGCCCTGGCTGGCTGTGAGAAGACCTCTTCTCGAGGTTGCTGGGGGAGAGTCCTATGTGCCCCAGTGTCCAGGTCTCGGCTTTTCTCCCTCTTACTCCTTTTTCTTCTCCTTCGCTTGGGCAATATTTCACACTCACGAAGATCCAGGGTCCCAATTGTCGACTCTACTAGCTCCAACTCTACCTGGAAGCTATCTTCTCCCTCTGACCCTGCACCTAGGGAAGAACTTGGCATGTCACATCCATCTGAAGGAAAAGCAGAGGGTGGAAGGGGAGGGGCTGCCCCAGATGAATAAGAATGTACATAAAGAGATAATAGAAATTTGTCTCTTTGAAATAAAATTTGTATTGTCGGCCGAGATAAAGTAGTACATCAAGAGCTAAATCCATTAGTGTCACGTGAAATGAGGGACTCGCCCGTGAGCAGCCTTAGGATGGCGCACACAGAGGAAAGCACAGGAGCAGTGACAGCTATGCAGGCCACGAGCGCAGCCAGGGAAGCAGTCCTTGGCATCCGATAAGGTCTACAATCCAAGGGCCAGAAAATCAACTTCATGTTAAGACTTTTTTGAATATTAGTAACATATCAAGGAACAAACGCAGTAACAGAGGATTCGGAAAGGTCACTACACATGTCTCGGTAACTTACACCCCATACTATAATCAGACCCGTGCGAATGTTGGGGAGGGGCTCAGCTGTGCACAGGAAAGTGAGAGCAGGGAACCTGCCATTGCATTTCCAGGACAGACACCCAGACAGAGACTTGAGAGTTGACAGATGGTGTTCAAACCCTGTTCGGGAGAGTCCTCGTTCTGCCCTAGCGCCTCGTTTTCATCGCTGGGGACCTTGTTTTCTTCCTCAATAGCCTTCTTCCTCTCCCTCGTTGTCTTCCAGTGTGTCTGAGGTGAGTCCAACCTGACTGTCTCCCGGGGGTCTTCTCCTGCCATAAAAAAAAAGGCACTGCTCCAGTTTAGCTGAGGAGAAGCCAGCCCAGGTCTTCTCAATGGAGATGTGATGGGGCTGCAGTCCGAGAGTTAGGAAATCATCTGGATGCAGAAATGAGAGCCCGAGGTTTGGGTTAGAAGGTACAGGAAGGTCTAGGGAGTCTGGGGGTCGGGATCAAAGGCTCACCGTGGATGTGCAAGGTGGTTAGCTTATGGAGCACACGCTGTAGTTCTTTGAAGGTGGGTCTGCGGGTAGCGAGGGGGATATCCCAAAGCCGGGGATCCCCCCGTTGCAGGGGTGCCCCTTGGCCTCCGAAGAACAAGGACCGGCCAGAGCGGGGGGCACGCAGCAATATTGTCCCAGCCTCCCCCAGCGCCTTAGCCCAGCCTGGCTCTGCCAGCAGGTCACGAACGTCCTAGAGAACAGAGTAACTCAGTCCTGTATCTTTTCACTTGTTATTTT
>PVKM010042338.1:0-12861 GCA_004027735.1 Carollia perspicillata | reverse complement strand
GTAGCCTTTGGTTATAATGTCTTGGAGCTTATAAACAAGTCACAAACTAGAATTTGAATTTTTCAAATTTGCCCTTGTTCGAAAATGGGAAGAAAGCTACAGGGGGCTTAACATGTTCACAAAATGAGTAATTAGCCCCTTAATGAATGAGAGTTAAGGATAGTTATTATGATGGTCCTTCAAATTTTTATGTTCTTAGATACTGTGTACAGTTTTAAATATTTAGTGATATAACAACACTTTCCATTTAACTGGAAAAAACAGAACTATGAAAAAATAAAGCTTATATACCTAAAAAACAACAACAACAACAAAAAAAAAAAAAACAAAAACGTATTTTTTGGACTATAAGACGCACCCCTCTCCCACTTGGGAGGAACAATGGTTGTTAATGCTGCTGTTGAATTCTGTTTACACTTACATTGGTGAAATATTATATTATTTATGTTATTAAATATTTTACCACATTTTTTTGCTTCAAAAACTTTTTTCCTATTTTCCTCCTCAAAAACCTAGGTGTGGTGTCTTAGGGTCCAAAACATGCAGTATTTAAAATCATTCTTGGTAGGTTAAATCAGTTGCAATAAAAAACACGAGATTTTGAAAGTTCCATGGCTTTATCTCCAAGAGGTTTGCAGGCCGTAGAGTTTAATGAAGCCTGGAGACCTGAGTCTGCTCATTTTACAGCCCCGGGGAACTGAGACCCTCCTTTCCGCCCCAGGGCTCCTTCCTTACACCAGGCCTTCTTAGACATTTGAGAGGAAAACAGTTTTTATAAATACTCCAAGAGCCGTTGCCTCACTGTTTGTTCTTTTTGCCAGTGAGTGAAATCTGCCATTTTAATATTTCACCACTAGGAAGTATATACAATGACAATTTTACTAACTTTTTTTTGCTTCTTATGTTCCAGTGCTATCATGATGATCAGGTTTTACAGAGACCAGTAAGAGTATAGATCACTTCTTCTAAATCACCAATAGGCCTTTAGGGAACTGGAAATTCCCCCTTTTTGAAATCCTAGAGACTACCAAGAATACAGAGTGGAAGAGGGGACAAATTAATTTTCAGTAGCAAAAAGGGATTGACTGATTACCTGTGAGTAACAGATCTAGGAGAGGCCATTACTGAGTGGGGGTGCCCAGAATATGGCTTACACTTTGAGGTTGAAGCGAAGGCACCGCCTCAGGGCTATTGTTTGTCACACAACCCAGCAAATATTTCTTGAGCCCCTTCTTTAAGACAGGCACTGGTCTACCAGGACTGCAGCAGCGAAATAGGCAATGAAGCCTTCACTCTCTCAGCGAGAGTTAGTCAACAAATAAAAGAATTGGTAACAAGTACTGCAGGGAAATAGGAATCAGGAGAGAGGCAGGGTGTCCTGAAGTGGGGGGTGAGTTTTCAGCTATAAATGGGGTGGTCAGGGAAGTCTAAGGAAAAAGGTAACATTTGAGCAAAATATCTACAAGCCTGCTGAATAGTAAATAAGATTTCTGAGGGGAAGGATGGGATGTGAGAGCAGAGAGCTAAGCAAAAGGAGGGAGGTACAGATTGCCAGCTACCTCGCAGGTGCTTTTGTAAGGACTTGAGCTTTGCCTCCGTGAGAAGGGGGATGTTGAAAGCTTAGTAGGAATGAAGTGGCATGAACTGGTAGGAATGCAAAATTCAAAGAACTCAAGATACTATTCCATTTAACTCTATTTTTTTTCAATGTAATACAAACAAGCCCAATAGAAATGAATGAAAGAAGCAAGAAATATGCTGAGGTACATTTTCAAAACTTCTTACAAAGATGTGAAAAGTACAGATACCTCCAAATTATTATGTATTAAAAGTACCTTTTCAAACAGACGACCAGGAAAGCCCCAGTTGGAAGGGGGAATGTATCAAGTTCAGGTTAAAAATGCAAGTTGAAAAATCCGACCTGCTTTGCAGTCCCAGCTGCACCACATAGCAGCTGTGTGATCTTGCACAAGCTACTCATCTCTCCTTGCCTGAGTTTACACACGTATAAAATGATACATATAAAAGCCGCCTCATGAGGTTGCTGGGAAAATGCGGCAGGTAATGGATATAAACCCAGAGTACAGTGCTGAGTACACAGGAAGAGTTCAATAAATAGTAGTCTTCATTAGATACACTAAGCAAGTTCATGAACTTCAGCGAATCTGTGATTCTGTTATTAACAGCTTATTTAGGAAATTATCATTACCTATTTTGTAAGATCAATGAGTTGTTTGTGGTAAGATGCCACCCTGGGAAACAGTGAATATGAAGTCTACACAGGAAAGTCCGGATTTTTAATTCTAGGCCCCAGTGCTGTCCTCTCGGGCCAGCTGTGTGACCTTTGGCGGATTGCATGCCCTCTCTGGATGACAGTGTCGGCACCCGTAAATGCAGCAGAGCAGACCAGATTTGTGGGGTCCCTTCACTGACAACCTTCCGTGAATTTCTTTTTTCATGACTCCAAGCTGTAAATGAGGGGATGTGGGGGTAGCACTGTTAAAATTTTAAGGAATCATTATTCATATTTAGATTTTACTTTTATATTTAAAACTTTGCCTTAGAATCTCAAAGCATTTTACAAATAATTAGTAGACATGAAATTTGAACAGTGTGCCATACTTTTTGAATTTTAAGTGGTACAAAACGCTCCCAACTTATGTGAAAATGGGCTAAAACTTTTTAAGTAAATGGTTTCTATTTGAATCATCTTATCTTTGGTGTTATGATTCTCTGTCTTCATATAAATTATGTAACTTCTGTAGAATAAGATGTACCCATTAGAAAGTTTCAGGGAAACTAGAATTGTGGTTAATAGTATGATATCAGGGCTTTTCCTTTCCTTTTTTTTTTTTTAAGATTTTATCTATTCATTTTTAGAGGGGGGGAAGGGAGGGAGAAAAAGAGGGAGAGAAACATCAATGTGTGAGGGATACATCAATCAGTTGCCTCTTGCACGCCCCCACCAGTGGACCTGGCCTGCACCCCAGGCATGTGCCCTGACTGGGAATGGAACCAGTGACCTTTCGGTTAGCAGGTCAGCACTCAATCCACTGAGTCTCACCAGCCAGGGCACGGCTTTTCTGATAACTAAAATATTTACCTGATGAAGACTGATGGTATTTACCAAAAGTTATCTTACACAAAGGCAGGTTGAACCATGAGTAGTTTATGAATCCTACACTATTACACGTTACCAGTGCCTGGCCAGTATCACCGACCCTGACGGAAAAGCGTGAAGGAAATATTGAGACTGAGACCATCCTGCACAAGAATGAGATAGACGCGATCACGGCCTCCTAAGCTCTTTCCTTCCACACGCCCCCTCGGAGCTGGTCGAAGTTCCTTGAGAGCAGGGAGCAAGGCAGACTCGAGACCTCCAGAACTTCTGCAGTGTCTTCTACCCACATTCTCCGAGACAGCAGCAGTGTGTGGGGGACAAGATGCTCAGTAATGAGAACACGTGAAATGTGACACACCCCTGACGCACACTGAATAATTCCTCATTTTAAGAGAGAGTGCTCCAAAAATCAAGTAGAAGCTGTGATAATAAAATTTAATTGCCAGAGTCTTCTTGACGTAACACCTGCAAAATAAATACATAAATAAATAACAAGTAATTTCATACTCATCTTAAGAGTAGCCATGCCCAAGGCTGTGTAGTCTATTTCTCTAATGTTCTATGTCTCCAAATCCGTTTCCCTGTTGGGTAGTTAGAACGCAGAGGTAGGGACTTTATATTCTTCATTACTCCTAGCAATATTGCTAAGTACCAGATGCTTGATAAATATTTGAGTTTATTTAGAAGGTGGTGCTAAACTATTAAGAAAGTCTTCCAACTCCAGATATAAACACCCTCAAAAAGTGTCATCCGGGATCTATCAGTTGACTGTGATTTGGAAAAACACATAGAGTGATGACGTAGGTAACAGACTGTAGCCAGTGCTGACCAGTATAGTAGTCCCTAAGCCGTAGGTAGCTATTCAAGTTGAATGGAAAGCTGGTCCCAAGAACTAGAGTAAAAGTGTGTGTCTATGTGTATCTATATCACAAACACATAGACACATACATACATAGTCAATTCCCAATTCATTGATTTCTCTACTTAACAAATATTTGATTGAGCACCTGTTAGGTGCCAAGTACTAACACTATATGCAGGGAAAACAGATACGAATGACACAGTCCCAGACGTGCAGGAGCGTGCAGTTTGGAGGAGAAGTAAACTATCCCCAGAAGGCTGTTAGGACACTAGAGTGGCTACCTGGGGAACCAGCCGCTTTGACCGTCTGCTGAGCCACTGTCAGTAGGGGTCCCGTGGTGTAGGTTTGTACACAATCTTGCCCACCCACAAACACTCACACAGGCAAAAACAGAACAAAACAAAGCCTCACATACGCACGTAAGAAGCCAGTGTGTGACATTTGCAAGTAAACAGTAATTAGCTAGGATGATCTTACATCATACTCATTATTCTATATACAGAACCGCCAATCATTTGCATACTTCTGCCAGCTGACAAGTCCTTCAGGAACATAAAAGCTGTCAGGAATATAAGTCACAGGGGTGTAACGTGCAGCATGGTGGCTATAATAAATAATACCACATTGTGTATTTGAAAATTGTTAACAGTGTAGATAGACCTTAAAGGTTCTCATCACAAAAAAATATTGTGGTGATCATTTCACAATGTACACAAATCTTGAATCATTATGTCACACACCTGAAATTAATAGAGCATATGTCAATGACATCTCAGTTTTTTAAAAAGCTGTTAGGAGTTTAGGGGGAGAAAGTCCAACAAAGTACCTCCTGCGTTGTCCTAATTGCCTGGGCGCTGTGTACGCTCTGTGCCTACACAACCTGTCCTTCCCTTCCCTGCTTTCACTTTGCTCTATCCAAGCACATTTCTGATGGACTGTCTTTTAAGACTGCTGTGTTTTGTCCTGATTGATTTATTTGTGCTATTAACTGCCAACGATTGAGAGCCTGCTAAGGACCTGCCTCTGTGCTAGGCATTTTGTACCAAACATCTCTAATCTGCATAGCAATCTCACAATGCAGGAGTTATTAGTCTCAATTTATGAACACAGAAACTGAGGATCAGAGGGGCGGAGGAGCTGGACCAGGCTTAATATGTGGTGAAGCTAAGATATTGGATCACAGCTGCCTGACGCGCGGGCCAAGCTCCTTCTCCTGTACCAATACGTTTGCATCATTAGTTTCAAAGTCAAAACCGACATGCTCTGTTCCAGCAAGATTTTACAGAACATAGCACAGGAGAAAGAGACAGGCAAACCAACAGTTCTATTATCCGAGTAATATGTGCTTTGATAGAGGCACGTAGTCAGTGTGGGGAAGAGAGCAATGGGCTCCTTGGGGAAAAGGCACTGGGCTGAGTCTTCAAGTGAGCCGGGCTGGGAGCGAGGGAAGCCCATTCCAGACAGTTGGAACGGCCTCCGTGAAGGCGTATTCATGACAATCGCTCCCATGGCTACAATTCCGTATGGCTGGACTATAAAATTCGGGGAGGGGGCAGGAACAGAGTTAGGGGTAAGGGTAGAGACTGGTTATAGGAAGCCAAGAGGCAGATTTAAAAAAAAAACCCAGCTGAGTGAAGAAGTTGGAGCTTCATCCACTGATGAAAAAGTGAGGACAGGGGCACCAAAGAATTTTAAGCTGAGAGATGGCATGACCAGGTCTGAATTTCAGAAAGATCACTTACACAGAAGAGTGTTGCAAACTCATCTGCCTCCAAGTTCTAGTAGGAACTATAAATGAATGCAGGTCCCGATGTAAGAACAACTTCAGTCACGATGCTACATGTGGCAAGGGTCACTTGGTCTCTGGCCAGGGGCTCCTGAGGACATCGCAGAGAATTGGAGCAAAGGCCCCTCCCTAAAGGCCCCTATTGTTTCATGTTTGTTCTCCTAAGATATTCGGACAAGAACACAAGGCTGGATGGAGTACATGCACATGCTTGCTCTCTGGCATGACTCTACTTGGAATAGGCAACCGCCTATGGCCTTGTGGGAATGGGACCCAGGGTTGTTGAGCCTTCCCCACTGAATTTTTTTTTCACTTTTTGAAATTTATTTTTCAATTACAGTCGACATACAATATTATATTAGTTTCAGGTGTACAACATAGTGATTACACGTTTACATACCTGGTAAAGCGATCACGCAATAGGCCTCATTACCAATCTGACACCTAGTTATTATGATATTATTGACTGTATTTCCTATGCTGTACTACTTTACATCACTGAGGCTTTCCCATTTTTTAAGGGAAGTGATCTTCATTTTTATATGACTTCTCCTAAATTTTAGGAATGGCCAACACTAAATAGGCCAAAATAACCATGTTTTCGGTCATTGGTTTTTGAGTCCTGGGCTGGAGGGCTTGACCCGGGCATGGGCAGGAAGACTGGTTAGGAGGCCATTTGGATTGAAACAGGTGAGAAATGATGACGGTCACTCTGACCCAGGTCCAATGGGTCTGTTCAGTCTTGAGAAGGGGAACGGGCTGTGAAGAGAATTACTGAAGATTCTTAGGGTTTTCTTAGACCCCAGAGATGTTCGTGTGACCTCTAACATGACCACGCAGTCTTAGCAAACCATAACTATTTGGGTTAATTTTCTAAGGAGAGCTGAGGTTCTGCTCTTGGCCTCACCTGAGAAGTAACGAAGCATTTGGGACCCGCGATGCGTGGAATACGTGAACCTTTATGGCTCGGCCAATGGCCTCCCCCTTACCACCACCAGCTGACTTAGGCAGAGCTGCTTCCGTCTCTCAACTTCAGCCTCCGAACTTGTAAAATGGTTACGTCCCATCTGACTAACAGTGAGGGGTAAGAATCACACGTGTGAAAATAGTAAACCAGCCCTAGATGGTGTGGCTCAGTGGATTGAGCACGGGCCTGTGAACCCAAGAACCACAGTTCAATTCCCAGTCAGGGCACATGCCTGGGGTGCAGGCCAGTTCCCAGCAGGGGACGCATGAGAAGCAACCATACATTGATATTTCTCTCCCTCTCTCCTTCTCTTCCCTTCTAAAGATAAATAAATAAAATCTTTTAAAAAAAACTTTGAGGAAAAAAAGAAAATAGTAAACCATAAAATGCTATACAAATATATGGTATTCATACAATTATTACTTATCAAACACAGTCGTTGGGAGAAAAGAAGGGGAAAGTTATTATCTACTTATCTCAATCTGAAATTGAGAGGGAATCGTGTTTATTGAAAGACTTTACAATTTAAGTTTGACAGCTCCAGGAATAAACTAGTCGCAGTGGCTCGGTTAGGAAGCCACGCCCCTTTTCATCAGGAGTCCAGACCACACTCAGTGCATCTTTTTCCTGGAGTAGCAAAGTCATGTTAAACAAATGGCCTGGAGAGGTTTTTGACTCCTGATTGCTTACCTGTGCACGAGGTTCACGGCCACTGTCATTGCCAGAGGAAAAAGATAACCGGGTGCCTTATTCACATTATTTTGCATTGCAGAAGCCTTGTTATTATTATGAAAATTAAAAAAAAAAAAAGCACAACTGCCCAGGCACGAATGAAGAGCGTAGTGCTTCAAAATGTGAGGAGAAAGCCATTGAATGAACGCCCACCAGGTGAAACAGGTTTCTTTTTTGTCATGGCGATGGATTTGACCTGCCATCCACTGTCACCAAGATTGCCCAGTGATCCATGGGGTGACATTAGGGTGCTGTCAGCTGACAACAGCAAGGCAAAAGAGTGCAGAATGGAGTGGCACCTTGGGGGTGCTTACCCCTCCATGTCTTCCCTCCAGAAACAACTTCCGAACCTGGCCTTTATTTCCTAAGCGCTCAAGCAGCCCAGCCGTCCTACAACAGACGAGTGGGAAACAAATCAGCTCTCAGATCACGATCGATAATATTGCCTGGGCAAGCCAACTGGGCGTGTCGTAAGCAGATTCTTAATCTACGTTTGTCCAGAAGGAACTGGGGGAGTTTACCTCTGTACCTTCAGGGAGGACATGAATCAAGAAGTTGGAAAGGGAGGCCAGTCATGTCTTGGGGCCACAGTTTATATCTTTCTGAAAGATGATGTGATTTCTTCCCACCCTAGGAGAGGTTATCTGTTAGATGGGCTGCAAGATGAAACTAATTTCCAGGTTTTTTCTTCATCAGATCTTGAGTGGGGTCATACCATTTACTTAAAGGTGAGTCTAGAACAGGTACTTCACACATAAATGCAGCAGAGTTTTATACAACACATTTACGTTTATATAATGTAAATACTACAGTGTTTCTGTTACAGGTGGTTGGAAGCTCTGCCCCCCCAGGAGCAGGATAATAAAACGCTGTAGAGAAGCCGGTCCGTCATTAACACTCTCACTGGAGTGCCGGGTCTTCAAAGGCTCCGCTAAATGCTCCTCAGTGGCTTCCCACTGCCATGGGGATAGAGACCCACCCTGGGCCCCCCAGGAGGTGGCTCCTGCCGCCTCCGCAGGCTTACCTCGGGTTTCTCTGTGCCTCGTGAGCTTTGTTGGGGTTGGGGGAGGGGGACCCATCAGTTCCCAGGGCCTGCCTGTGCTGCAGACCCTGAGAGTATTTGCAGCACAGGACCATCCCTGTGCTGCAAATATTCCTGGCCACCACCCCCGATTCAAGCTTCAGGTCTCAAGGTAACCCTGGTGCCCTGACCCAGCTCTGTCCCGCAGACAGAGTCTTCCTGCCTCCAGGAGCCTTGTCTGCGCCAAGTGCCTGATGTCGGGGCAGCGGGGAGCAAACCTTAGCTCTTCACCTGGGGTTCCTGGTTTGCCTGCCTGCCTCGTTCCCTGGACTGTGTCCTCGTGAGGGCAGAGCGCACCTGCCCTGTTCATTCATTCTGTAGCCCAGACCTCCCACAACATGGAGAATCATGCTGAGTTGTTGGTGCTCATTAAACAGTTGTTGAGTGAAGTACTACATAAAAATCTGTTGAATGGGGAATTTTTGTTTAATGGGGACAGAGTGGCTGTTTGGGATGATGAAAAGCTTCTGGAGATGGGTGGAGGGGATGGTCACACAACATAAACATACTTAATGCCACTGAACTGCATATGTAAATGGTTTGATGGTAAATTTTATGTTATGGATATCTCACCACAATAAGAATTTGTGTCGGATGAATGCACAAACAGTTAAGTATTTTTTGCACCAGGTCCTATCCAACTCCAATATTTCAATTCAGTAGGTTATTCATAGTGTGGCTACCCTGGGTAAGACACAAAGTTGCACCCTTGGATTTATAAAACATAAAACACACTCAGTATTCAATCCCAATCACCCTTGGTGTGTAGAATGTGTTTTAATTAGACAGACAGGTCTTATTTATCTCTATATCCCAGGTGGCCAGCACCTACGTGCTCAGTTAACGTTTGCTAAATCGAAATAAGACATCGACGACAACACAGTGTTTGTTTGGGGCTTCCCCGTGTATCACACAGGATGACCCCACCCCGTGTCTGCTGTCCTCGGAGAGCCTCCTTCACGCTCACCCCTTCTCCTCTTTCCCCTTTCCTTTGTGTCAACAGCCATTTCTTCCTGATGTTCTGCCACCAGAATCAACACGGTTTCCTCAATTCCTTTTCTGGGTTTTACCAGCTATTTTCAGCTGTTCATTTCTAGCTCTTTGCCCCACGTGTCCAGGCAAATTCTGCTATTTTTGTATCTTGACAACATCCGAGTCTCAGAAAAGAGTTACACTTGAGTCCGCGGTGGGATACTGGGGACAGGCCAGCTCAGCAGGAGATGCATGAGAGTCCATGCCCTAGAATCCCGAGACCTCGCTGCCACAAAGCCTTCTGGGTATCCTTGAGAGTAGGTATGAAACCCTCACTTCAAAAAGTAATCACACACCATTTGTCTACTGTCTGGTTTGAATGGTGGTCGTGTTTTCTCATTTCTTCTTTTATTTTCCATGGAATAAACTTCAGTATTTTTATAATGTAAGGAAGTAGAGAAAAAAGGATATTGTACACTAAAGTATTAGGAAGCATTATAAAGAGAAGGGAACATCAAAAGTATGAAGCTAACTAGGCCCTGGATGGTGTGGCTCAGTGGATTGGGCATCAGCTTGCAAACTGAAAGGTCACAGGTTTGATTCCCAGTGAGGGCACATGCCTGGATTGCAGGCCAGGTCCCCAGTCGGGGGCGTGCAAGAGGCAACCGATCCCTGTTTCTCCCTCTCTCTCTTTCTCCCTCCCATCCCCTCTAAGGAAATAATATTAATTTCCTACATATCAGTCTTCATGGTGTATGTCACACTTACTCTCTAACTCCTACTAGGCTGACATGCAGGCTATCAGCCTGCAGTGGGGAGCTCACTGCAGACTTCGGGTGGAGAGACTTCCCGTGCTTTTCCCGGCACACACCCACACCTGGAGTTACGTAAGACGTTTGTTTTCTGCTCTGCAGTAGTTGGTGTTTCCTGTTCTAGGCAGGATACTCTGCATGAGCAATGGTTCTTAGGGGAACAGGATAGCAAGATCGCCTTCCTCCTCAGGCCCCAGAAGCTTCTAGACCCTGCAGAGTGTGGTGTTCAGCGTACAGTCTTGGGAGCTGGGGGCTAGACTGCCTGGAGGTAATCTAGCTGTGCGACTTTAGGAAAGACCTTACTTAGTTCCTCATCATGTCCTCATTCACAACACGGAGAGAATGGCAGTATTCACTGCACTGGGTGCTTGGAAAGACACCATGAGTTCATGAACGGTCAGCATTTAGAGCAGGCACCGCTCATGACAAACACTCGGTAAATGTTAGCTGTTAACATTGTGTTCTGTTTCGCTTAACACTCTCGTCATCCTCTGTCTAAGTCAATGGCTTTCAAATGCTTTGCCCATGACCTTCATTAAGAAATACATTTTCTATCACAATTCATAAAAATCCATATTTATATCACTAATGCATAAAAACTAAATCGAAGTTTTATGAAACATTGATACTTACTAAATGCACCATACTCTATTAATTTCTACTCCATTTATTTATTTTTTTATTTTATCTTCACTCCAGGACATGCTCATTGATTTTAGAGAGAAGGGAAGGGAGGGAGACAGAGAGGGGGAGAAACATCGATGTGACAGAGAAATATGGAAGTGTTGCCTCTCCTGTGCGCCCCGACTGGGACAAAACCAGCAGCCTAGGTATGTGTCCCGACTGGAGATCGAACCCACGACCTTTCAGTTTATGGGTTGATGCCCAACCAACTGAGCCACACCGACCTGGGTCTATTCCCTTTTAAAGAAAAATACTGGCAGTGTTCCATTCAATTGACTTTACAATCCACTAATGGGTCAGTTTGAAAAACTCCGCTCTTAGGCAGAATAATGTTTCCCTAACATGTCTAAGCCCTCATTCCTGGAACCTGTGACTATGTGACCTTAGGTGGCAAAAGGAATTTTGCAGATGTGATTAAAGTTACAGACTTTGGGATGGGAAGAGTATATCAGATTATCCAGGTGGGCCCAGTGGAATCACATGAGGCTTTACAAACTGGAGATCCTTCCTTGACTGTGGTCAGAGAAAGAGATGTGAGAAAGGAAGGGTCAGAGAGGTAAGTGAGAAAGGCCCAGTCAAGGCCATTGCTGGCCTTGAACGTAGAGGAGGGTGGCCCTGAACCAAGTGACGCTGGTGACTTCTGGAAGCTGCAAAAGGGAAGGAAATAGATCCTTCCTGGAGCCTCCAGAAAGAAGAACCACCTTGCAACACCTTGCCTGTAGTCTCTCTGGACCCATGTCAGGCTTCTGACCTCCCGAAATATAAGGTAATGGAGTTATGTTAAGACACTAGGTTCGTATTTGTTATCCCAGCCACGGGAAGCAAAAACAGGATCCAAGCTGGAAAACTTGACTTTTGATAGTGTGCTCCTCCTAGTCCCACCCTTTTCAATACATCACCTGCTTCTGCGTATAACTTTGAGGATCTCTGGAATAATCCACATGCTTTCTCATACAAATATTCTGCATCTGGACTTCATGTTTCCTAGACCAGGTTCAAGCTTGACCAATATACTTGGCCACCCAGGAGTGATGTCTTAATCCTTGGTTGTGGTCTGGGAGTAGTAGCAGCTGCTCAGAAGGAGTGAGTCAGTGACCAAGTGATGCAATGTCCCGAATGGGAACAGATTTGGAGTAGGCCCAGTCCCCATGCGGGGTGTGAGGAAGGCAGCCACACATTGACATTTCTCTCCTTCTCTTTCTCCTTCCCTTCCCCTCTCTCTGAAAATACATAAATAAAATCTTTAAAAAGCATATTCAACCTGGTCAAACATCACGTAGGCTACCCCTCAGTGTCCTTTGTCCCCTGGACGTCACCTTTCTGGAGCCTCTGGGCCCTGTTCCCGTGGGGACTGGCGCGCTCCAGGTGCCACTTTGGTCCTGAGGCTTCCTTACGCCCATCTCCAGGATTCCTTGTTCCTGACTCTGGAGTCCGAGGCTTTCTTGGGTTACTCCCTAGTTTCCATGGAGCACATTTTGTAGCGGCCTCTAAAAAAGGGTGAGCTGGAGGTGAAAGTGTTGAGATCTTGCACGGCTGAAAATGTCTTTATTCGACACTCTCGCTTGATTAATAGTTGGGTGCGGTAGAGAATTCTAGGTTGAAAAACACTCTCAAAATTTTGAGGGCATTGCTTCACTGTCTCCCAGTCTTCCAGTGCTGTTCT
This sequence comes from Carollia perspicillata, assembly GCA_004027735.1. NCBI lineage: Eukaryota > Metazoa > Chordata > Mammalia > Chiroptera > Phyllostomidae > Carollia > Carollia perspicillata. Next base: position 181 of record PVKM010042338.1, on the reverse strand, counting down.
GATTCCTGAATCTTTAATGTGAGACTTAGCTTTTTGTTGTTCTGTTATAGAAACTTTTAGTGTTCATTCTTTCTCTTCAGTGTTCTGAAATATTATGAAGATATGATGTAGTGTAGACCTTTTCTTCATTTATTTTTCTGGATGGGCCCTTGGAATCTAGAGGCCTGCTCTACTTTGCTGG
>PVKM010042337.1:0-12851 GCA_004027735.1 Carollia perspicillata | reverse complement strand
TTTGAGCTGTGTCCCTGCTGCTTTCCACAGTGGCTGCACCAGTCCGTATTCCCATCCCAGGGCAGAAGGGTCCCCTTTCTCCACATCCTCCCCAGCACTTGTTGGTTGGTGATGTATTCATGGTAGCCATTCTGACAGGTGTGAGATGGCATCTCATTGTGGTTTTAATTTGCATTTCTCTGATGATTAGTGATGTTGAACATCTTTTCATATGTCTATTGGCCCTCCGTATGTCCTCTTTGGAGAAATGTCTATTCAGGTCTTTTGCCCTTTTTTGAAAAAAAATTTGTTGTTGTTCAATTGCAGTTGTCCCCATTTCCCCTCCACTGCTCTCCCTTTCCCTGTCCACCTCGTCTTCCCCACATTCAATCCTCCCCCTTGTTGCCCTAGTCCATGGGTCCTTTATTCATGTTCCTACTTTTTAATTGGGCTGTTGGTGGGTTTTTTTTTTTTTGTTTTGGTGTTGAGTTTTGTAAGTACTTTATAAATTTTGGGCATTAACCTCTTACCTGATATGCACGATTAACTCCAAGCTTTTCTTTCTGACTCATTTCTTCACTACTGTGATTTTTAGAATTTCTTAGTTTTTTCTTATTTTTTTTCTTTCAGACAAAAAAGGCACAAGGATTTTTTAAAGTTTGTCTTTGACCCACTTCACCATTATGTAACGTGAAGGAAGATCCCGGCAGTGACTGGGTTAGGGGGGCCGGCAGCCGTCAGGGGAAAAATCAAGGCGGAGCACACGTTATTCCTTCTCTCCAGTCTCTTGCTCGCCTGTCCAGCCCATCCTCCTTGGTGTCTTCACTTAAATCTCGTGGTGATCTGTCCTGCAGTCTCCTTAGTTCCTGTTAATCAGTGCCCGTCGCTCCATTTCTTGCTTGAAGTCCTTGCTACGTCCCTTTCTCTACCTTTCCGCATTTGTCTACTGTGCTCCACGGCACACTTCCACCTTCCTCGATGCTGTAGCACAATTTCCCTTTTCTTTCTCTTCCCTGGGGTGATCCTCAGTGATCTCAATATCCACAAAGCTTCACTCTCCTTTCTTGACCTCTGTCTCTATTCCAAATCAGCCTCTCGACATGGCCACTCTGTCTGTAGTACTTAGAATGTGTTACCTCTTCCTCCTATCATAACTTCTTAACTGGTCAGTATTCCCACTAGATCACATGTACTGACCCTGCTCAAATCCATCTCTGTTCCTACCTGCTTGTCTTGTTCTTTTTTTCATCAGATCTACATGTCTCAGCCTGGTTTGTATATGCTAACCATCCAGTCTGAACTCCATGGTGGACTACTCTTCTCTTGTACCCCTTGCCTGTCATACATTTTCCCATCTGTGCTCTTTGTCCCCTTATTTGCTCCACCCTACCCCGACAATGGGTTTGCTAAAGAGAGTAACAAACCTGTATGGAAGGCTCAGCCCACTGTAGCTTCTCAGTGTGTTTTTGCAACCTTCAAGCGATTTTATATTTTTATTCATCTCATATAGACACTTTCGTTATGACTGTCCCAAATATTTCCCACTGTGATAAAGAGCTTCTCCCAGTCTTGACTCAATTTCCTCTCCTCTGTCATTAGCCCCATTCATCTATGTAAACATAATTACTATTTACTAAGTCATATGTCTATCTGTTTATGATAAATATATGTTAATCTAAAGCATGAAGATGAAACCTCGGACTTCCTGGCAAAAATATCAGCCAATGTAAAGTTCTCTCCCCCCTAAAATTTCTTTCTTCCCCTGCTTTGGCCTTAGACCCAGTGTCGTTATTCTGGTTAGCAAGGCAGCTGCATCCCTTTTTGTTCGCTAGCCTATCACCTCTCCACTCTCTTTGGGCAGTTATCTACTCCTGCATAACCACCCCTGCCCATCGTCACCGGCTCCTTATGCTTTAATAATTATAAGTGTAGCTGACATTAATTGAGGGTTTATTGTGAGTCAGATCTGAGCTAAGAGTTTCATACACACAGTCACCTTTAATACTTCCCCATAAAGAAGATGTGATTATTAAGTGGAGAAGGAAACAGAGTTTAAGTAACTTGTCCATGTGACAGTTACGTGATAGAGTTGAGACTGAAACTTAGAAATTTGCTTCCAGAGGCTGTTCTTATAACCCCTTGAGTTTGCCTGCAAACATGCAGAATGTTGGCTGGACCCTGCTCCTCCCCTCCGTGTACGTGCAACCTCATCCTTAGCTTTCACTGCCAAAGTTACCACAGATCTCTCTCTAGTCACATCCTCTAACTCTTCACAGACCATGCTCTCAGGCCCTTGTCTTCTGCCTTCTGCCCCACACCCTATAAAAACTGATCTCTAAATGGTCACTAATGTTCAAATTCAGCAATTTTTCCTTGTACAGTGCTTCATTCTCTTGAATCTGTACCTCTTCTTGACACATTTTCTTCAGGGCCATATATGTTTCTAGTTTCTCCTGCAACCTCTCTGACCACCACGTCTTCACCTCTTGGCAGATACTGCTAATTCTAGGTCAATTTGGAGAAAAATCCTGGTTCTATAACCAAGAAGGCTGGGACACCAATAGGCCGGGGCAGAAGATGACTGATCAGTCTCCTGAGACTGTAAGCTGTAGCTTAATTTTGGGTGCAAATGCAACCAAAAAGTGTCTATAACACAAAGTCCTATAGCCAGAAGACATTTTGAAGGCTATTTTAAAATGACCTGAAGTAATTAGAGCCAGAAAGTATGCATTCTGGAGTCATTCATTTTGATTGGCTTCCTAGCATCGTCAGCTGTGAGCTATGTGACTTTGCAAGGAAGGCAGCCTCCCTCAGTTTCCTCTGTACAAAATGGCTCTAATGATACTACAGGGTTGTAGTACAGGGTCAACCTATCGGGCCGTTGTGAGGGTTAAATGAAATAAAGGAGTGCTCAACAAAAGCTCATTATAATTTATTCATTTGCTTATTTGCTCAGCAAATATATATTGAATGCCCACTCTGTGTCAAGCATACGCTGGGTGCTGGGGAGACAGTGTTGTCAAGTACAGACACACCACCTGCTCTCATGGAGTTTACGGTCGAGTTGGGGAGACAGCTGTTAACAACACTCATCTTCATTTACTTAGGTCAAGGGTACTGATAGGGAGTGGTGGGAGATGAAGTTGGAAGGACAGGATTTGTGAGATTTGGAGAATCATGTGTGCCAGCTTGGGGACAGCATCCTAATCTGATTGGTCACCACCGAAGGTTTCCAGCAGGGAAGCGATGTGAAGCTGCTGTTTTTGGAGGATGGGTTAGAACTGAATGAGTGAGACTATGGCCAATTATGGGCTCATCAATTAGCCATTAGTCTTTGTGAGAATTATGAAGATCTGAGCTAGTACTTTGGCAATGAAGTTGGACAGATGGGTCCTGAGAGTTATTTGGGGATAGAATTATCATGGCACTTTCCCAAGTTTTCACTGGTTCCCTCTACACATCGACGTCCTCCGAGTTCCAGGACCTTTAGAGGCCAGCAGAATTTAGACCTCTTCCCTCAGTCCAAATGGACAGCCCCCATCCCTCGCCCCTTTCTCATCCCTAGCTCGCCGACTAGCATTCTTCCATTGGCTTTCCTGTCCTCTTGTCAGTGCTTTCCTGACACGGAGCTGCCCCCTAGTGGAGACTGATGCTTTATAACAGCATAGATTTTTTTTAGTGGTTTTTACAATTCATGCAAGAAATCACTTGTATGTTTAACTGAACCAGGCATATACTTTAATTTTCAAAAACAGAAATTCTATGTCTAGGATACAAGAAGACTAGGAAATATTGAAAGGTAACATTAGATTAATATTTTAAGTCATATCGCCCAAATGGGATTGAGAAAGCCCTCAGAAACATCGTGACTATGTAGGAAAACTATCCATCTTTACCTTTTTCTGTGTTAGTTAGTCCCAGTAGAGATTTTGAGAAGCCCAAGCACAGAGGGCTTTATTTTGTGTCCTATGGGAAAAGGACCCAATATTGCCAAATCTTTCAATTTTTTAAAGAGAAGCTGGAAAGCCAATTAATTAATGAAATATTCTGGTTTTTACAATGTTGTACAATAATTTAAAAAGAAAAAAATGAACTCTGTAGCCACCTGTTTTCAAGTTCTGCATGCTAGACCACCAATTTCCAAATGGTAGTCCATAATTACTAGTGAGCATTGGCAAATTTTTGCTGGTTTACAATAAAAATTTTTTTAAAGATGTTGTTTATGTACTTTTAGAGAGAGAGGGGAAAAGACGGAGAAAGAGAGGGGAGAAACAGCACTGTGTGAGAGATATGTCAATCAGGTGTGTCTCACGTGTCCCCAACTGGGGACCTGGCCTGAGGCCCAGGCATGTGCCCTGCCTGCGAAGAATTGGCAACACTTTGGCTCACAGGCTAGCGCTAAATCTGCTGAATCACACCAGCCAAGGCAATTCTTTTTTTGTAAAAAAAGGACAAGGAGATAAATTTTTCCATATGGCTAAATATATCTAGTATATTGAACTGCTTTCCCCCCGTGATGATATCCTTATATATTTTGTTAAAATAGTCTTGGTTTGGGTTTGTATTTATCTCTTATTTAAAATATCTCTTATTTTGTGAAATGATGCTATAATTTCCATTGTATTTAACTGACAAAATTAAGAGTTGATGACTTTACATCGTCTTATTATATTTAGTTTTGTTGTACTGGTTATTTAAACCTAAGTGTCTGGGCATCACATCCCAATTATGTGTTTAAATGACACTAACCCCAACCCTAGACCCTAGCAGTTGATATGGAAAAAGTGTTGGGTGGAAAGAAATTCTAGGTCTAGAAGTGTGACTGCCACAGAGTGTGAGAACCCAAAGGAACTTCCGCTTCACTCCTTTATTTGGTAACTGAGGGCACAGACTCCCCGCAGGAACAAACTCACCCATGGTCACCCAGGAGGTAGCCGCAGAACCGCACTGCAGCCCGGTTTCCTGACACCAGATCCATGGTCTTTCAGCTGACTGCCCTGATCATTTCTACGTCAGCCAGACCGTACCCAAGGCCCTGCTGAGCCCGAGTGGTGACGAGGCCGGGTAAAGGGAAGACTTCAGGGTAACAGGAAGGGTGATTTATGTAACTGCATTTTTACTGCAAGTTCGAACCCCGTAACATGCTCATTTCATTCTGGGGTGTAGAAGTTTGCCCCTGCATCTGCTACTGAGTTGACTTTTCTTTAGGATATTTCTTTCATGAGTAGGTCTTGAGGTTTAAAAGTATCTTACTTGTAAAAGCTCACTTATTATAATATTTGGCTGTGTTAGAACATGAGCTGATTAGCAAATGTACCACTTGACTCGCTCACTGTCTGTCTCACTGCTGCAGGCACTCATGTACCCAAGTCTGTGTTCTTTAAAATTGTTTTCTTATTATTTAGTTTTTTTTTTGTGTGTGTGTGTGTGTATGCATGTGTATGTCTTATATCCCCAACCAGTGAACAAATTTCACATGGTTAATAGTAATGTAGCTCATACTTTTCTCCCCTAGCAACTGTGGCAGGCACAGGGTACAGGTTTGAACTTGTTAACAAATGAAAGAGTGACTTAATAAGCAATACGAATAACCTCCATAAATTGAGCACCTTGTACATACTAAGTATTGTTCTAATTGCCTTTTTTTACACAATTAAAATCAGCTCAAAGATGTTCACTGTTTTGCCTCCCCTGTGCCCCACATTATCTGCTGGGGATAAGGTGGGGATTGAATCCTGTAACCTCTGACCACGTGGAGTCCCCAGCCTGAACTTCAGTGCCTTCCCTCACTCTCTGCTGCTTCTACCCCAGACTCCTGCTAGCCTGAAATACACCGTTATAAATAACTAAGAAAATAGTTACAGTTATGCTAGTTGCTGCAAAGTACTGCTGGCTGGGGTCAGGAAGGACGTAGAAAAGATGAAAATCAAGCCATGACGTGAAGGATAAATGAGCCGTTAGCCAGGTGAAGAGAGGAGAAAAAGTGTTTTGTTGAGAGGGAGAGGTAAGGGCAGAGGCCCAGGTGGAAGTAGCTAAACGTGGGGCATTGAGCAAAGGAGGGGAGTCCACAGGAGAGCAGAGGGAGGAAAGCGGCAAGATGACTTCTGCTTCGGTCTTGCTGTGAAACTCCCATCATGCTTTGCAAAGCTCTTTACGATGCTTTCTAAAAGACATCTAGTTGCAGTCAATGACATCATTTATTTATATGTTGTTTATCTTACATAGGTCTTTTCCCACTGTGCCAAGCTCCTGGAGTACAGGCGGCCATGCATCTTTATTCTATCACCCAGCCCAGCCCTAAACTCCTCCAACGTGCCTATTGCATCGTCTGTAAAATCTTGCTTTTCTGACGAGAATTATCTATTTGTGAACACAACACACCATTTCTTCACAGAGTCGAATCTGAACGATTGCATCCGTCTGGTCACTCATTCATCCCTGTGATAAACATTTCTGCATGCCAAGCAATTTAGGAAATCTTAAGAGAGTCCTTAGGGGCTCAGTGTTTGTTCCAGACTTAACACTAGGAATAACTGAGACCAAAACTCTCATCCACAGAGCAATATGTTACTCTTGGGACACACTTGAATTTCGTTACTGGATAATGATTTTTCTCTTCTTTTCGTGGTTTAATTGTACTTACATTAAAAAATCTGCTTTTGTTTTTTCTCCTCAGCCCGTCTGCCAGGCAGCCTATCAGAATGACTTTGGTCAGGTGTGGCGGTGGGTGAGGGAGGATAGCAAGTACATCAATGTTCGAGACGGCTTTAACGGAGACACCCCCCTGATCTGTGCCTGCCGGCGGGGCCACCTCAGAATCGTTTCCTTCCTTTTAAAAAGAAATGCTGATGTGAACCTGAAAAACCAGGTAAGACCAGGACACAGGAGTGGAGAAAGTAATTGACCGTGGTAACTCCCTTCTCCTAGCATCAATGGGAGATCATGCTTGTAACTCCTGGTACCAACAATTTTTATTTTAGAGAGACGACATATACTGAGGACATTTTACTGGGCTGAAAAGCAAAATAAAACACAGTTCAGTAAGCACGCATATTTTACAGCAAATTATGTCCTTGTACTTCTGAAAAGGAAGAGAATAGTTCACTCGTTTGATGGACTAGAACTTCCTTTCTTTGCCTTCTCCTTCCCATGCTTTTCCCTGACTCCACCCCCACCTCCTTCTCTGCCAGCTCCTTGTCACTGTTACAGAAGTAATGGGAAAAGATTTCCTGGGGAAAAATATTGACCTGCTGGTGCTATTTCATTAGTTAGGTTTTTACCTTCTATGTCAATATACTGATCCTTAGAAGGTCCTGTTGTTCGCTTATAGAATAAAAGAATGCCAGTAAAAAAATTGCCAAGGACACGTAAACTCATGAAGCAGAGGTTACTTGAAGCCACGTAGAAAGGCATTCAGAATGCAGTATTAGCTGATGCGGAGGCTTCAGTCAGGAAGAGCAGAATATGTGTCCATCGCTGTGAAGGTCCTTCCAGAACCTCTTTGGAACATCCAGCGCCTGCATCCTAGTAAAGGCAACCTTTAAAGTACCCCGAGCAACCATAAGAAGTTGTTATTCGTAATAATTATGATGCCCTGTATTCATTCATGAATATTCAGTGAAGAAAAACAGCCTGTCGGGCCCCACTTGCCCTTTCCAACTTAGCTTGAAGACCTACCCATTTAGAGCGATAATGTATTATCAGAAAAATAGACCAGTCCTGAACTTTCTTGTTTGTGAGATATATATACATATAATTTTACTTTGTTATTATTATTTTTTGCTTGGTTCGATTTCAGAGCAAGTCATGCCTGTTCTAAACCTAACAGGTCTGTGACTTAGAGTATGACATGATCTCTTAGCTGAAGGACCAGGTGTGTGGGGTTGTGCTGAGAGGGGGTAGCAAACACAGATGTTGGTGGGTCCACATCCTCTCTCGAGAGACTTACTGTTAGGAAGCTAAGGGAAGGAGATGCTTGCCAGCACTGGGACGGGGCTGAGGGGGCACTCAGATCTCTGTTTTGCAGAGAACCTGAGCCAGCTTCCTGGGGTCCTCTCATGTTACCAATATCGTGGAAAAGACTTTAGTGGACACTTGAGATTGATAGAGGTTTTATCAGAAGAACTGGTTTGCATTTCCTACTTTAAAAATATTTTAATGTTTTTAAACTATTTAATCTTTTTATACTTTTCTCAAGTATAATCTTTGTACATTAATGATTTGAAACCAGTGCTTTCTCATTTCTTAAATTTATGTTTATGAGTTATTTTTAGAAATACTGAATAAAGGCCTTGAAAACAAACGAAGAGCTCTGCTGGTGATTCAGATGCACAGGCTTAATAGAGAACAGTGATTCTATGGAAGGCAAATTAAAACATAAAGATAGCCCTGGCTAGTGTGGCTCAGTGGATGGAGCGCTGGCCTGTGAGTCAAAAGGTCACACTGGTTTAAGTCCATCAGGGCACACGCCTGGGTCAGGGCCAGGTCCCCAGCCGGAGATGTGTGAGAGGTGATTGACTGGTATCTCTCTCGTACATGGGTGTTTCTCTCCTTCTCTTTCTCCCTGCCTTCCCCTTTTTCTAAAAATAAATAAACAAAATCTTTAAAAAAATGTAAAGATAGATATAGCTATATAGATATATAAATATATCTTGGTCTGTCAAATTAACCAGGCCTGAAAAAGAAAGCCAAGTGTTGATCAGGAAGGAACTTTAAATCATTATCGTTTTACTATAGCGCATTTTAGTAGCATAACATGAAAAACATTAAAACTTTTTATGACTGGAATTATATTTTTAGAAACTATGTTAAAGACAAATGTAGAAAGGTCGACAAATCTTTAAGAAGATGTTTGTGTAGTCTTATTTATAAAAATCAAAAGTTAAAAACTCAAATGTCCGACAGGTAAGGTTTAGCTAAATAAATCACAATAGTTCTGGTCAACAGAAAGACAAACAGTCTCTACAGTCATAGGTTTAAAAACAGTAAATGGCATGGAAAATGCACACATTCCAAATGTTAACTGAAAAAAGACATAATTTTGCAGATGCAGTACGAACCTACATTTTAAAATTTCACGGTTAACTCTGGGCTGTTTGATTAATGGGTGATTTTAAATTCATTCTGTTATTATTTTGTTTACAAAACTTCTACAGGGAACATATATATCTTTATATTAGAAAAACAGAAAGACTTATTTAAGGACAGTGCCTCCCCCAAGCAGACGTCAGCCTCCTTCCTCGCTCTGGCCCGCCCTCTCTCCCCGTTGATTTGGCTGGTGTTCCAATCACAGTGGCTTTCTGCATTGTACTTATTTGTGTGTGTTTCTATCTCCCTGGGTTGGTTTTGAGGCCCCAAGGCTTGATATTCCTCACAATCCCTAGAAAGTTAAGTTTATCACCTGATAAATATTCATGTACTTGAATAATTAAATTGAGTTATTTCCATCCTTCTAACACTCTCTGTATGCATGTAGAAACAGAAAAATTGCCATGTGGTTAAGATTTCTTTAATGAACAAACCACAAAATGGATAACTGTATACCACTGGTGATTAAGGGATAACTATAGATTTTTATACTGAATTTAGTCCTATGTTTATATCTCAATGTCTTGTTCCCCAAAACTAAAATGTGTGAGGATCCTTCTTTTGATGACTTGTAAAATGCACATTCCACCTGACGTCTTTTTGCGGCCCTCCCCCAGCCTCCCCTTTAGACTGCACTCCGTTCAATATTCTAATCAGTGACAACCTGGGGTTTTTTACCAGACGTACTTCACAGAAAAAAAGGTGGCATGTGCACCATAAAAATGAAAGGCATGAAGTAAATTTTTTGATAGGTTAGTCTGAAATGAAATTTGAAATGAAATCTTTTATTCATGGAGAATTCTTTTCTTAATTTTTAGAAAGAGAGAACCTGCTTGCATTATGCTGTGAAGAAAAAATTTACCTTCTTCGATTATCTCCTCATTGTCCTCTTAATGCCCGTTCTGCTTATTGGTTATTTCCTTATGGTGAGTACCCTCGTGAGAACAAAGCGCCAGTGAGCAGGAGACCCGCGACACGACTGCTCGAGGGGTGCTGGCCCAGTGAGATGTAAAGAAATAGTAACGAAATAAGCGCTTGGTTTGTGTTCTGTAAATGACATTTCCAACAGACACGCAATGCTCTGAGTGAAGTGAAGCAAGAAGAAAAATAGCCAAATAAATTAATCGGTAGTAAAATCATCTGTGCGGTTTGTTTAGGAAAAGCAATTCATCTTGCTTTGAATCTTAAGGAATCACAAAAGTCCTGAATATTGAAAATAAATTTCCCCTCTTAGGTACTCTTTCTTTCACTCCTCTTCATAAAAGGAGTTTGTTTTTGCACATATTTTTCTGAGTTTCTGGTTGTTAAGGACCCACCCTGGTTGCCAATTAAAAAACAGCCCAGGAAATCTGCAGCCAGCAGCTGACGAGCACGGAAGATCTTTATACAGGATTCGTGAGGCCCACCCTTCCCTCTGATGAATGTAGTCATGCTGGAGTCTTTGGCATGCAGTAATGCTGTTGAGAGAATAGAGATGTAGCTGGTATAGGGATGCAGTTCTGTTATAAGGAGAAGATGAAACCTGAGTTTTGTTGTTGTTTTTCATATAAAGTGACAGCTTTGCTGTGACTCATTCACAGTTTCCATACGGTTCTCCTGTGGCCAGTTCTGCCTTTGAAAGATGATTCAATGGGTGTGTAATTTACTCCAGTTAAATGACCAATCTCCCTTCTCCTTGTAGTTAATAGACTGTGGAGGTTGGTTATTCCTGTTAACATGAGCTCCAGAATGAAGTCTATGAGTCAGAAATGTTATTACCTCCTCTGTTATTTAAATTTTACAGAATTTGAGGAACTGCAATTAAATATGATAGCATTGATTTTGATGCTTGGATTTATGGGAGAGAGAAAACTATAATTCACTGATAAACATACAATCTGCTTATATCCTTGAAAAGTTCTTTAAAAATTAGTTGTGTATTTAGTGCATACCATTCAAATATTTGTAGTTTTGGGGCAGGGGGGATCTGTTGTTCATTTCCAAACATTTTTGGAGATTAAGAAGAAAACATCTATGATTAGCAAGGTTCATTCAGAATTTGCTGATGCACAATCCAGCTTTCTAAGACAGTCCAACTGTTTAAAAGCTGGAGGCCTGGGCACAACTACTAATTGTACTCATTCAATAGCCTGGCTCTGATGGCATGTGTACCCTGTTTATTAATGGGGCCTGCAATGCTTAATTTGTAACGTATAAAGATTGAATGACATGAGAAGAAATTACAGGTAAAGAGACCAGAAAGGACTGTGTTACTTCAGAGGAAGGAAGGAGAAAGTCAGTTCGGATGCTGACACAAGAGGAAAGCACAGAGAGAGGACCGCTGGATGGAGCTTCCTAGGTGCTAAAGGCGCTGACCTCCAGGACATGCCCTTTGAGCAGGAAGGCTGTGCTCCCTCAAGCAAAGAGATGTTGTGGAGGGGGAGGGGGAGGGAGCGGGGGTTATGATCAGTCTGTCCTGTGCTCAGAGTCTCAGGGGACTAGGCAGGAAAAGTGGATTTCTGAGGAGCCTAGCTAGTTTCATCCTTGTGTTCAGTCGGTCAACACAAACTTATTGACCCTCCATGTGCTGGCACTGTGCTGGCTGTCAGGGACACATGGTGAGCCCAACAGGTATAGTCCTTGTCCTCCTGAGGGTTAGAGGGGAGTGCAAAATGAGCCATTAATCAAGTAAAGGCAGGGACGCGTGTGAATTACCATGACACGGTGGTACAGAGAGGTGATTGATGTTATGAGTGAGGTGATGATCAAAGAGAGGGATTTCGCATGGCCAGCTAGGTTCGGGAAAGCTTCCTGGAGGAAGAGGGGCTTGGGCTGAGATAGCAAAAATGATTTTTACTGTTATGTCATTTTTTATTATAGAGATATTTAAGGTTACCTCACAAGGTAAAGAGAGGAGGGAGAAGGCTCCTAGACAAAAAGGAAGAGAATATTCAGCGCAATTATTCTACAGCACTAGGGAGCCTGGAATGTGAAAGACTAACTAAAGGCCCATGTGGCTAGGGCAAGGCGAGCCCGCAGGTGTGGAGTAAGCCGGCCAGGGACATAAGCGGAGACCGAAACATGTGCACCCTTGCCAGCCAGGCTGAAGCGTTCGCTTTGCCCTCAGAGCAATGGGACGTCATCGGAGAGTTTAGAGTCAGGGAGACAGGTCACTGAGCCCTGTTCTCAGGAGGATTTGGTGGGTCTGGAGTGGGGGCCCAGAATGTGCATTTCTAAGTACCCAGGTTCTGGTGCTAGCCCAGGACCACACTCCGAGAACCCTGGCTTTACCTAATTGATCTTAGAAGGGTTTGTAGAGGTGGGGGGAGTTTTTAAAAAGACCCTGGGCACATAGGGGTATTGGGATTAAAATGAAATGTGTTGATTGGAATAGTTTAGACATAAGATGAAGAAAATGTTTGTAAATAAACCTTTTGTACGGCTATTTGTAATAGGTGTCAAAGACAAAGCAGAATGAGACCCTTGTCCGAATGCTACTCGATGCTGGTGTGGACGTTAATGCTGCAGACCGTGTAAGTTTGTATTTTTAGTCATTTTGAAATAACATTCAAAATGGTATTTGTAGCTCATGTACTTATCATCTGTAAAGTTGCTTGTTTTATTTTCCTAGACACTTTTGCACTTCTTTTTTCTTTTCATTGCTGGTTATGTGATCTTGAGGTTGTTTATATATGGGCACTAAACTTGTGGGAATACAATCTTTATTGAATATAGAACATTTAAAAAAACCCTGCTCCATCATGGGTGAGAAGATAAAGAAGATGAAGGCTCAGATAACCAAGCTC
>PVKM010042336.1:0-12848 GCA_004027735.1 Carollia perspicillata | reverse complement strand
GAGCATCTAAGAAGTGAACAGAAACAGAGGCAGGCTGAGCAACACAGGCCCAAGGAAGCATCGTGCGAGGTTAACTGACCAACCGCCGTCCCTGCCTCCAGCCACGTCCTCCCCCAGACGCCAGCCTCTCAGGGTTACTGCTGGGGGACGCCTTCCCGAACTCACAGGCCCCTGTATGGGCCCTTCTCTGAATTGCTACTTAATCCCTAAATTGTCAAACTTCATTTCTAATTGAGGGTCAAGTTATGTCAAATATCTTTTTAGCTATAGCTTCTTCCATTTCATTTTCTGAGATTGAAGTAACACACTTCATTAGAAAAAAATTTGGGAAATACTGAAAACTATAAAGAAATGGAAATAACACAAGCCTATCATCTGGAAAACACTGTTAATTCTTCCTTATATTTTCTTTCATTTTTTAAAAATGAAATTGTTTACATAGTTCAAATCACACTACAGGTACCATTTCTAACTCTGGTTTAGCAAAATGCACTCCTGTGCCATTCAAACCTACTATAATAATTTTAATACTAAATTTTTAATTGAAATAGATTTACATACAGTAAAGTTCACAAGTCTCTAGTATACGGCATGGTGAATTTCCAGTTGTTCCACAGCCTTGCCATGATTAGTATTATCAGTCCTTTTAATTTCGGCCATTCTGACAGATGAATAATGAACGGTTCATAAAAAATCTCACTGGGATTTTAACTTGCATTTTGATGATGACTAATGAGGGTGAGACTTTTTAATATGCTTATTGGCAGTGTGAACCATGCTCTTTTGTGAAGTGTGTGACTTGGTGAAGTACGGAAAACTGGCCTTCATCTCGCTGATCTGTTGGAGTTCTGGATCTACGTTAGACCTGAGGACTTTTTCAGATAAACATAATGCAACTACCTTCTCTAAGGTGGTGGCCTGCCTTTTCATTTTCTTCATGGTATCTTCTAGTGAACAATTCCTAATTTTCATAAAATTCAATTTAGCAACTTTTTTCTTTCACGGCAAGTGCTTGCTTTTGGTTCTTTTAAAGAAAACCTTTGTTTAACCTAGGGTTACGAAGACCCTCTCCTGTGCTTTACCGCAGAAGTGAATTGCTCTGTGTTTTGTGTTCTACCTCCACTTAATGCTTGTTAATGGTGCGAGATGGACAGCCCGTGGCTCCAGCGCCCTTTGCTGAAAAGTCCTTCCTTTCTATGCTGAATTGCTCTGGCATCTTCGTTGCAAATCAAATGACCTTCTTTCTGAATCCTATTCCTTTTAATGTCTCTCTTTTAAAAACCTCCCCACCAACACCGCCAGGCCATTCAGATTCACTTGCAGTCACGTTTTATTGAAGAAATCGTCACCACGGGAACTTGTGCAGCAACCCTTCAATGTCTGGTCTTCGCCCAACCCGGGCCTCTTGCCACGGTCTGCACGAACAAGCATCCTCGTCCTCATCTCTCCACGCCTTCGTCCTCGGTCACCACCCTCTGGTCACAGTGGCCGCACTTGGCTCTCACGTGCGTCAGGGACCTCATACACACTCTTCCCTCTGCCAGGTGGGCTGTGTGGCTCCCGCCACTGTCATGTTCACTCCTACTTGACAGCTGGGCTCCAGCTTAAATGTTGCTTACCTTGCGAGGCCTTCCAGGGTGCCCCCATCTACACTGGATTCTTACACTCTGTCTGAAGTCTGTCTTTCCAAAAACACGTAAGGAGCACCATGAGAGCAAGGACATAGCGACTGCTTCCCTAACCACTATGACTGGTCAACAGTAGGTGCTTAATACTTATTTGATTCTTTTTTGTTTGTTTGTTGCCATTAAAGATCAAATTCCTAGAGTTGCTTTTAAATTTTTACTGGAAAACAAAGAGGCATTATAAGCAGAAATTGAGGCAAATGTATTCATAGGGAAAAAATCGAAAAGATGAAGCTGGTTAGCGGGTGAGCAAACCATGGCTTATGAAGAACCTCCGTATACACCTTTGCTTTCAACCCTTAAAGATAAGCTGAGTAATTGTGATTGTAAGTGTACATTTTAACTATACAAACCTGCTCATTTTCTTAGTCATTTTGCATCCAGGGACTTAGGATGTAGTGAGAGAATGAACTTTGCAATTGGACTTGGATTCAAGGTCTGCATCTGCTACGATATTGGGCAAGACACTTCCATGAGCTACAGTTTTCTCCTTCGTGAAATGGGACAACAAGAGAGCGGCTGAGACCATTAAAGGCTTGAAACATGCACATGTCACATAACAAGCACTCAAAAATTTTAGCTATCTTAATTATTGTTCTTCTTAATGTTACTGTGGAAGTGAAGGAGGCAGAACAGCAATAAGCTGTTAAAACCTTCAAACCCAGGAATTCATAGGAAGGCTCTGGGAGTCATAGAGAGACTAAAAATAAAATGTTCTCACTCATAAAGAGACAGAACATCAGCAAGTTTACTGCGAGGCTGGATCTCATGAAGTCTCCCGGCAGATCCTTGACTTAATCCCTCTCTGGGGCTCTCCTGCTCTGCGGACACATGGCTTTCCTCGTGGCTGTCACAGGATGGTAGCAGGTCCTCTTCATCTGCGTGGCGATCGATAACTACCTGTTCCCCACGTCCCAGGGTACCCAGGGACCTGCAGTCACTGAAGAGCTGTCATTATAGGTAGATGGCCCCACGTTGGTGACTCCCAGGCTGAAACCTACACTGTAATAAAATAATAGTATGGGACAGATACAGGTCTTCACATTCGTTTACACGCATTCACTCCTGGAATGCTTATGATGCCTCTATACCCATTTGCATCTCCTAGGGCCGTCTTCACACAGTGCCACCAATCACTTTGCTTAAACAACGGAAATGTAGCGCCTCGCAGTTCTGGAGGCCAGAGGTCTGAGAGCAAGGTGTCAGCAGGGTCGGCTCCTTCTCAGAGCTGGGAGGGCGAGTCTTTTCCAGGCCTCCCAGCAGCCTCTGGTGGCCTCAGGTGCTCCTTGGCTTGCAGCTCATTCTCCCCCTGAATCTTCACATCTTTTCCTCTGCCTGTGTCTGTCTCTGCATCCAGATTTCCACTTTCTTATAAAGATTCCAGTCATATTGAATGAGGGCCCCTGCTAATGACCTTATCTTAACCATCTGCAAGGATCCCATATCCGAATAAGGCCACATTCATGGGAACGGGACATTAGGGTCTCAACCTATTTTGCAGGAACAAAATGCCACACACAGCAGTACAAAAAGAAATGAACCAAAATAGAGGAAAGAGAACTTCCCAAAAAAAGAAGAAAACATAATGTCTATTAAAAAAATCAAAAGAAAGTGGACAATAATCAGTAACAGTGAGAGTGGATTTGAGTGATTATGTTACCTGGGAAAATGGTGTTTTTCCAAGAAACACAGGGGATTTCAAATTATTGCATTCTCAAAACCTCCCAAGAATTCCTTTGAACTTTATTGCTAACCTTGGGTATAATGACTAGGAATGGAGGCTTCTAAGTGCTTTCATGGTGCAGTTTTATTTTAATTATATGTAGTTACAATGAAATCAAGACAGGGTATGGTTGCCTTGAGAAAAATCTCCTTACTTCTGAGGAGCCCGGTTCCCTCCCTCCGGGACCCCCTGATCCACTGCGCTCTGCTTGCCCGGAGCGGCAGCTGGCCCCTGAGCGCGGTGGAGGGGAGATTCACAGTGACCCTTTCCCTTGCCGCTCCTTTGCTGCATTCATTCCCCAGGAAAGCAACAGTGAAAGGAGGGAAGAAAAACAATGCCCTCCAGAGCCCCCCTCCCCCATTCTGTGTCTATTCTGACATCTGCCCCAGGAGACAAGAACCAAAAAACCCTTAGGAAAAGTCTGAAGCTTTAGACAATTTTTTCATAGAATTAAGGCCCTTATCCAAGGGACAGTCCTCATTTCTGTCTTTCCTACAGCTACACTCCCAACTCTTCAGTATCTGGATTTAATCAGAAGAAATTTGTCAAAGCCATGGCTACTGATGACAAGCTGATGGTAATTGAATAAGCAGGTATTAAAATTTTTAAGCAAGCCCTGGCCAGTGTGCCTCAGTTGGTTGAGCACTGGTCCATGAACCAAAAGGTTGCAGGTTCAATTCCCAGCCAGGGTTCATGCCAGAGCTGTGGTTGAGGTACATAAACCAATCGCTATTTCTCTCCCTTCCTTAGCCTCTCTCTAAAGTCAATTGAAAAAAAAAAGATTTCAAGCAAAAAACCCACTCTTTTATTTTCTAACAGTACTCTGAGCTGTTTTTTCTTCAAATATGGGGAAAAACATGAATATATATTTCTAAGTAAAATCTAAGTGAAATACGACTGAGGTAGAAAAATACCCACTTAATCCTGCATATTGTTTCTTAATAGTTAAAAATAAATAGTTAAAAATAAATAAATAGTTAAAAATTAATCATCCTTATTAATTCTGTTAGTTCCTTTATACAAATCTAGGTCACACCAGTCAAATAAAAATTTTCAAGTGGCATAAAATCCAATCATTTTAATTAGGTTATTTCTTTCATTTAATTTCTAAACCTCTCTCTCTTTCTCCAGCTAAACAAAAGCATTAACGTTCATAGCAAACACGTTTTCAAACAGGCTTTCAGAAGCAGAAGTAATCTGTAGCAAACAATACTTTTGAAAAGCCACGTGTTTTCATTCCAACTCAGCCACATTGACCTGTTGGAAAAAGTTGTCTATTGAATGACCAGGCAGTTTTCTGACTTCATCTCCAGCACATGTCTTGTTAAGCTAAACTAATTTTTATTGCCTTTGAAACCATTGTTCTTTCTTCAAAAAGTCTTCACCAGCTGACTCATTTTCTTCAATATTCTAGGCTAGTGGTCTATAAACTGATCTTTTGTCTAGTTTTACAAATGAGGTTTTAGTGGGTGACAGTCACGTCTATCCATTTACGTATCATCTGTGGCCACTTCTGTGCTGTCACCACCGGGAATAGTCACGACAGAGACCACCTGGCTCGCAAAAGCTAAAATAGTTACTATCTGGCTCTATACAGAAAAGTTCAGCTTTAGGCTAGTCACACAAAGTGTTCAAATCTTCCATTTCTTAGCTTTTCGCTCTATAAACATCTTATCGTTGGCTTCACCTGAGGCCATTCCCTCAGGTGTGGTTAGTGAGGTCCCTGAGGCGGGCCTGTCTTTTAGCTTTTTAGTCAAGAATGAAAACCTTATGTCCAGGGTAACTGGACATAAGACTTCTACTCCAGTGAGTCTCAGGAAGTGTTCCCTGATGCCAGTGCTACTGCCACTGCATGAAACATATGGCCAATGACATCAGCGGCCCTAATTTATCCCCCCACCTTGTACCCAAGCCCTCAGCCATGTGACCTGACCATGCCCTCCCACTGGGAGACTGGGCCTCGCCATGTGACTCGCTCTGGCCTCTACAATAAGAGGAAGTGACCCTGTGGAAGTTTTGAGCTTAGCCCTCAAGAGGTGGTTCTGTTTCATCTGCTGTCCTTCTGCTTCACAGTGACGAGGACATGGCTGGGGTGACCTGCTGGCCCCAAGAGGAGGGTGAGCGATGTGTGAGGAGGGCCATCCACGAATGCGAGGAAGCCAAGCAAACTGCCCCCTGATTCAGCCTAAAGCAGCCAACCCCCAGAATACCCTGTAGACTCATGGAAAATGAAAAATGGTCATTGCTTCAAGCTTCTGAATTTTGGAATGGTTTGTGAAGCAGCAACAGCTAATCAGTACAAGAGTACCCTGTCTGAAAATACCACTAAAATGCTTATTGGAATCTTAAACTGAAAAGTTGCAATATTTGTTTAGTGATGTGCCTTTCATGGAACTATAGTCTAAAAGATAATGTACATAAATGTCCCTTGTGAGCCCTGTATCAGAAAAAAACTAACTAGTCACCATGTGCTCATTACTGACATCTCTGAAAGATATAAAAATCATAGTTTCTAACAGCAACAAACTTACAGTTCTGTTGTAGGAGAAGAATAAAGTGTGGCATAATTAGAGAATAAGATGATAATTGAGTGCCAAGATCTACAGACACTTTGAGCTTCTAGTTAGACATGGTACCGTGAACACATGTTTATCTCTGTGCCTGACCAAAACCCCAAAGACAGCAAGAGAGATCCAACCGTAGACAAGAGACGTCAACACCATTTTGGAATCTGGAAAGTGAATGAATGACATAAGCAAAGAGGAAAAAGCTGAAATTTAGCCTGGAGGGGAAATTTCACCTGGGGAAAGTGGGAATAGGCGTGGGAAGGCTCTAGGTGCTGCTGGAGGTGGGGGATAGGATGGTGACCAGGAGGGTGGGCTGACAGTCTTTATCATAAAGAGCAAAGCTTCTGTTTTCCCTCCCCTTCTTCTCTCTGCTGGGACACCAACCCTCAATGTCACTGGCTGAAGATGACAGGAGGTGCTGTGACAACCTGAGAGATCTCTAGTCCCTTTCCCTGTATGTGGAGATGGGATACGAGAGAGGAGGCAACCTCTTTCAACTCTTTTTAGCTGTTTGTCCTGGCACTTATGAGGGGTAAATCCCTCTGTCTGAATAAGATGCGTATATGGCCATCTCTTGATATTTTTTCCTCATTGTAGGCATTATCTATTGATTTACTGCAAACGGTTAGGATTTAACTCTTCAACATTCTTCACAATAGATAATGTCTAAAGTGCAAAGTCTGGAAATGCACTTTAAACCTTTAAAAACCATAATGTGCCACCCTGGCTGGTGTAGCTCAGTGGATTGAGCGTGGGCCTGTGAACCAAACAATCGCAGTTCAATTCCCAGTCAGGGCACATGCCTGGATTGCAGGCTGGTTCCCAGTGGGGGACACACGAGAGGCAACCACACATTGATATTTCTCTCCCTCTCTCCTTACCTTCCCCTCTAAAGATAAATAAATAAAATATTTAAAAACAAACAAACGAACAAAAAACCATAATGTGCCCTGGCTCGTGTGGCTCAGTGGATTGAGCGCCAGCCTGCAAAACAAAGGGGTCACCAATTTGATACCCAGTCAGGACGTATGCCTGCACCCAGGACCAGGTCCCCAGCAGGGGGCACATGAAAGGCAACCACACATCAATGTTTCTCTCCCTCTCTCCCTCCCTTCCCCTCTCTAAAAATAAATAAATAAAATCTAAAAATAAAAAAATAAAAACCATAATGTGTTGGGTATCAGAAGAAACCACTGAAACAGATGAACAAAGAGTTGCACTTAGGAGTGGGGGTAGATGGATCAAGGAACTTCTCAATTTCTAAATGAGTCTTACAACACTATTTGCCTTTTTCTTTTCATTCAGTACGTCTCTATTGAGTGTCTGCTGTGTGTCAGGCACTATCCTTGGAAGATATTGATACACCGTGATGAACAGGTTGGACTGTTTCTTCTCCCATGTGGCCTGTGGTCTAGTGGATGGTTAAGCCAGGAAGAGGAAAGAGTCATCTCAAGCATTTGAACCATTTTTTTTTCTGACGATTCATTCCACACTCATTTTTGTCTTACTCCAAGCTAAGAGAGGGCTTGTTTTTGTTTGTTTGTTTGTTTTTCTTTTTAGAGAATTAGAAAGAGAGAGAGGGAGGGAGGGACAGTAGTAGCGGTAACACAGAATCATATATTCTATAAAACCCAGAATTTTACCATCAAGCTCTTTACAGAAAAAGTTTGCTGACTCTTATTCTAGGGACTCACCAGATCTCTCTTGAGCACTATTAATTATTTACCCCAAACAGATCAAATTAGAAATATTAGAAAAATTAGAAATATTAGACAGCAAGTTTATTCAATCATGAAAAATAAGAAGATAAAAAGCCCCACTTAGAAAAGCTGCGTTTGATAACAGAAATGCCACAGTTTCAGTCATCATGGGAAGTCAGGACAGAACAACTCCAGAATTCTTGGCTCTTACTCCTTGGTCTCCTACTCCTGGGAGAAGACACCGCTTGACTTTTAAAACTAGGAACATACATTGCATCAGTGAAAATAAAGCCAACGAGAGTAGTTACTTCCTAGATGTGAATGGTGGTCAAGGGGAGTGTTTTGCCTTTCATACATTGTTTAAAATTTTTACAATAAAAGCTTCTTCAAAGAAAAAAGCAAGCAAAATATAACCAGACGGAACAACCTGACGGTAACCAGAGGGGAGGTGGGAGGGGACAATGGGGGGAAGGGTTTTCAGGAACTACTACAAAGGACACAAGGGCAAAACCAAGGGTAGGAGGGTGGAAGCAAGGGAGGGAGATAGGCTTGGCTGGGGCTGGGGGGGAGTGGAAGAGGGTAAATGCAGACAACTGTAACTGAACAACAATAAAATAATTTTTAAAAAAAGCTTCTTCTTCCATTATTTGTATAGTTAAAAATAAAGAAAATGAAATATACACATTAAAATAAAACCACCAAACTAGAACCCAGGCCTTGGATCCCAAGCACTATACAACCATATAAACAATTAAGAAACATCTGGATTTCTCAAGTAAAATGATAATTGCTCATTATAATAAGCCATTCACTACAGCCTGTGAGATGCGGTGCCATGGGCGTTAGAGATATCCTCATTGAACCCTCACAGCCATATAAAGCAGGCAGTGCTATTGGCTCCATCCATTTTATAGATGTGGAAACTGAGGCTCAGGGAAATCAAGGCACTCACCTAAGTTACATGGCAAGAAGGTATCAGAGCTGAGATGTGAAGCAAATCTCTGTCTCCAGGGCTCAAGAGATTAACATTGTGTTTGGAAGGAACATGCTTTCCTTCTGGGAGTCTACAATTATCCACTTCTATTAGAAGAAAATAACTTTGAAATTCACCAAAGAACAGTCATTTTAGCCAGGGGAAAATAAACCCCCAACCCATGTGGCCCTGTGAGTGAGGAGGGGCAGAGACGGTTCCTGAGGACCACAGGCTCCCTGCCCCCATGCTGCTTCGAAGTGACCTGTGGTCAGTGCGTGCCCCTTGAAGCCAGTGGGGCCACCTATACCTGGAGGAGCCCCCAGGTCTTCCCTAGCCGGCGTCCCACCCTCTTCAGGTGACTGTAGCCTCTCCTGTCTTGTGTTCCCATCCTTGTGCTCCTCACCCTAACCAGGTCCTTACTAATTTCTCATGTCAACGAGTTGCCCAGCACATCTTTGCCACATACATGCCACTGGTCCTTCCAAGATTATAGATTCCAAATGACAGAGATTTATTCCACACAGTACCTAGCTCAGTGCCTGCCACCTGCTGAAAGGCGCTTAGCAAATTAATGATAACAGACAGAACATTAATGAAAGGCTCCAATGCCAAGTCCAGGGAGGGCTCCATACACATCAGCACACCCTTCCTGAGGAAGCTGCCAATTAGAGGCAGACTATGGCAGTGAGAGTGACTTTAAGGTGAAACAAAAATAATAACAATAAAAATAAAAAAAGACATGCGTGATGTCAAGAGCCCTTAAGTAAAATGGCTAATTAAATTCGTTAGATTCATACAGGTGCGCACGTGAGTGTTCACACAGCCAGAAACGCCTTATATATGAAACATGGGGAGAATAGACCATTTAAACCATTTTAAAATAGTTAACACAGGTGCGCCCCCCATGAAATAGCAGCAGCCCACTGTGTATCCCACTTCACCTATGTCTCTAAACCACTTCAATTCACCTGTCAGTGTGAGGTATGGTTCCCACCCCCACTTACAAAGGAGAGTGGTTCCAGGCCTGGGGAGCTTCTAGTTCCTTCATATCTTCAAGGAACCCCGGTGTGGTCACAGGCAGGGAGGGGGCAGGGACTGGTGACAGTTGACTGTGGGGGAGGGGAGACTCGGACAGGCCCTCTGAAGTCTGAAGGCCTGTTCCACTGTTAACCGTTCTACTGGCACCCGGTGCTCAGTGGTCCTCAGGCGTGTCCCTGCAATGTCATGCTCTAATTGACCCACTGGTAGCTGACCTTGGCAGAACTCATTTGCAGTGGCAGCTGTGACTGCCTGTTAAAGCGGAAAAACCTGTCCAGCATTCCACTCTCTCACATGAAACCTATAAAGTGCTGATTGGCGCGTTATATTACCCTGCCCCGCCCCGGTTTGGAAACGTGTGGCCTTCAGAGACAAGTCTTGCTAAATTCCAATATCCTGAATGAATACCCTAACTATCACTCCAACCTTTAAAGTAGATCAATGATGCAGAAGTACATGTCAGCAGTTAGACTTTAATATGAAGGAGAAGGCTGGGGATCTCACATGCCTTCATTAATTAATTGCACGCAAACACTAGCTCTAAGCACACCCTCTCCAGCAGCAGGTAGCAGATCCCTGTACGGAAGTCTTACACCAACAGCCATCGAACTGGCTCCTGCCCTCGGTGTGCCGGGAGAGGGAGGGTGGGAGGATGCACTCTTTGATATTAAACTGGGACCTTTGAGCCAGTGAAAGTGTTGTTGCTTTAAAGTATCAGGGACCCAGCTATGAGAATGAGAGACAAAATTTAAGCGTGGTCAAACTTATTATATATCCTTTCAAAATATCATCCTCTTTTAAAAAAAGATAATTAAACTATATGGTCAATATTCCTTATGGAGAGCACTTTTAAAACAATGCAGAGCAAACCCCTTAAGTTTTGAACAAAAGATGTGCCTGCTTTTAAATCTCAGAATAATTTGCCAACTTCCAATTTCGTGATGACTGAGATTCAGGTCGACTGTTGAGTGTTCCGGGCATGCACGCGCTTTCTGTGGGTTCCAGCTGGCAGCAAGTGGAAAGATTTCAAATACCTTAAAAATATACCATGGAATAGTGAAAAACAGAGAAAAGAAGTGAAATTTCTTGTCTTTCCACTTTGACCACTAAATATCCTGTGCATATTAGAACAGACACACTAGATAGATGACTTAGTTGGCTTACATATCATCTCTCCGTCATGTGAGATTTTCCAAACCCTGCCCTATCTTTCCTGGAAATCGAAACGAAAACCCACTCTTCTTATAGTGGAGGGAAAACAGAGGGCTTCACATATATTCAAATAGAAACACACATCTTTAGATATTCCAATTTTATCTCTAAGACTCTTTTCAGTTAGTGAAAGCCACTGAATCACAGTTTCCAAACTCAAAATATCAGTAACACATCAATACTAATTAATATGCACAGTGTTGCCATAACAATTCAGACTCTCTCTTCGAGGAGAGCCCAGAGAGTGTCCAAGAGTCTGGAGGCCTTCTGTAAATACCGGGTGGAGTTACACCTTGGAAAGAATCGGGGAGGGAGAACCTGGGGCAGGGCTCTTGGCTTATTGCCCACACCCGGCCACCGTCAGCTTTAAATTTTATTATTCTGATGATTGTCGACTTTTGTCATCCCAGTAAATGACTCAGGTGGATCAATGAATACGGAGGCTCATATCCAGATTTTTTTCAAACAGCACCGTCTTGTAAAATAATGTCTGTTTTCAGGAGAAAATGTGATGGCACGAGAAGCTGCCATGAATTATTCATCAGTTACGGAGCGTGCCAACCTCCAGCTCCTTTGCACCTCCCAACAAGTGCGTACACGTGAAGCGCAGCACACTGAGGCTCCCGGTCCCGCCTGTTCTGGGTGGGACGGCGGACCTGAGCTCCCTGGAGGTCCTGGTAAACCGAGAAGAGCAGGCGCTCGGAAGTGAAGCCGGGAGGGTACAAAGCGCATCTGCCTGACGAGGAGTTACCCACCAGCGCACTCTCCAGAAACCAAAATAAGTTACAATCTCTCATCTTTAGGGGTCTAGTATCAAAAGCAACAGCATGAATGGACACAGTCTGCTGGTTTCAATGGAGCGGCCAGCAAGATTGTATTGTG
Source organism: Carollia perspicillata (assembly GCA_004027735.1). NCBI lineage: Eukaryota > Metazoa > Chordata > Mammalia > Chiroptera > Phyllostomidae > Carollia > Carollia perspicillata. Next base: position 1,068 of record PVKM010042336.1, on the reverse strand, counting down.
CTGCCTCTGAGGCTGTGGTGTTGGCTGCTGGTCCCTGGGGATCTGAGCAGGAGGCACCGGGCCACTTCCGAAGCCAGCCAGCCCCACCAGCCAATGAACCTGCCCATCAAACACAACGGTAGGGGATGCATTCTAGGGGCAGCATCCAAAATCAAACAAAGCACCCAGCATGCCCCACCCAAGGAGACTTAAACTGCATCATGAAGGGGAATGAAGGAATTCATTGCAAAGCTATGTGAACACAGGTAATGTCATGGAAACCAGGGAGTGGGGGGGGGGTGACAGAAAAAGAGCAGGTGAACAGAAATGGGATCACAAGTGTTTCCCCCCCAGTCACCGAGGACTCTCTTCAAAGTGCTCCCACAGACCCACCCACTTACATTCAATTTAATGTAGCTCAACTCCTGCTACAAAACAGGCATGTCAATTTCAAAATCCCATAATATGCATGACATCTGTCAGTATGTTGATACATAAGATATGATTTTATACAAATATGCAGCATGCACATAAATATATTACAATGTTAACATACTATAATGAGCACAGAATTAATTTAACCAATAGAAAAGTCCCCGCATCTCTCTCCGTCTTTAAAGACATGGTCTCTGCCAGATGGCACAAACACAAATTTACACAACGGACAGTCAGACCTGGGTCTCCAACGACGGAATCAGGGTCCATGGGCTCAGCCGGTTCTCGGGTCACCGACATGCACACAACTCTGAGATTTCAGGATTTCTTCCCTAGGTGGCTGGTGCACGGTAGGACGGCATCCACTCCTCAAAGCGGAGGCTTGGCTGGGCCCTGGCTCTCCTCCCAGGAGTTTGTGGGCTGAGTTAGACTCCCAGGAGGGGTGTGCCGCCCAGAGGGTGTGGCACAGCAGCTCAGGAAGAATGAGGAGTTTCCTGCACCACTCTAGCTCCTTCCTCATGTACAGAATTCTCAAACCCTTATTCTCTTCCCCACTCTTGTCTCCTACCGATTCTGAAGACCCCTCCTAAGAACGCATCAGTTTCTGACACACCAGCAGAAAACGGTCCTTCCTGGGAAGCCACAATCAAAACA
>PVKM010042335.1:0-12853 GCA_004027735.1 Carollia perspicillata | reverse complement strand
CAATTTCTGACAATTTTATTGTTTTTGTGTTTGCAAGTATTTATACATTAGCAATAATTGGTCTTTCCATCAGGTTTATGATTTCTATTTTGAAAGTTTTAACATATATGTGAACATATTTCCATTGTATAGTTTTTTAAAAATCTGAAATAGAAGGAACATTTATGTTAGTTTTATGGTCATACATTATATCATTCCTACCTTTTATGCCACAAATTTAACAACCAACCAGAGGTTTTTAAAATTTCCTTTCACTCAAAGTCATTGTGATGTAATACCAGGCTGAGGATTTGTTTTAAAGAAAATGTTAGGGACTTGCCTTTTCATCTATTTCTCTCTCTTCTTTTTGGGCAAAGGTATTCATAGATGACTTAGGCTCATCTTTCAAAATATAGATATGCTTTTCTCCTTTTCCTTTCATTTTTATTCAGGAGTTAGACAGGTATTGTAGACTTGTCCTTGATTTATAACTTGTCCTAGAAGATGAATATTAGGGTATTTTGGAAAGTAACCAGTCAAAGACATTTGAATTATTTTAGCCTACTATGGTGTATAGATGAAAGAAAGATAAAAAACCCTGGGTATGGCTATGAGGATTGGATAGTATGGCTTTTCTTTATTGGATAATAAGTTTTGGTTTTGAAAACAAAATCTGAATTAGAAAGAAACTAGGCTTCACATCAAGCATGCTGATATTTTCCATTACTAGACTTACCATACTTTATATGACGTTTCTCTGCTATATTACTACCCATTCAGCTTTCAAAGTAGTCCACAAAAAGTTTTCATTATTGATTCTGACTTTACACAGTAACAGCAGGCTGTTCAGTGGCTCTTCTCTATATGTTACATTTTAAATGAATAAACATACAACTGATTTTTACAAAATGCTTGACACTGCCAGGATAGAGACATGGCCAGTGTTCAGTTTCCATTCTCAAACAATCACAGGAATGCTGCAAAACAATGAATATCGTGCTTTTGGAATAAGGCTGGCCTGTAATCAACCATGGTGTGCTGGAGCCAGGGCCTGAGCTCCCACAGTGTGACTGTGCATATCTCTTCCTAATTCCTTGTTCAGTGACATCACCTTGGTAGCTTGAAATCCATTGGTGAGACTATTTACACTGTAGAAATCAGCAACTGATATAAATCAGAACTTTTCCCTGACTCTAAAGAGCTGGTTGTAAACATTTACCTGCCTAACACTGGTTTGAGCACACTTAATTTTTGTGACTTTGCTCAATATATTTAACACCTCATTGAGCCTCATTTTCCAACTCTGTAAAATGTGGGATTTAAAAAGCTTCGCAAAAATTTCACAAAAGTTTTGAAAACAAATACCATATAATCTCACCATTAACAGAAATCTAATCAACAAAACGAACAAGAAAGCAAAGTACAGCCAAAGACACTGACATTGAGAACAGGCTGACAGTGACCAGAGGGGAGAGGGGAGGAGATAATGGGGGGAAAAGGGGAAGGGTTTACAGGAACAGTTATAAAGGTCATATGGACAATAACAAGGTGAGGTGGAAACAGAGGAGGGAGGTGGGTAGGGTTAGGGTGGTGGGGAGGGGTGGGGGGAAAAGGCAGAAAACTATACTTGAACCACAATAAAAAATGGGGAGAAGATAGCAGCTTGGTAAGAGGGAGCTGATTCCACTTCCTCCTGCACACGGGAGAGAAACCAGGCCGATCTACAGAGGAACAGAGCAGGCAGTCAGCAGTACCACAACATATATGAAGATAGGAGATCAAAAGTTGTAGTGGACACTGAAAAACCAGACAAAGAATAGGTAGAAGCAGTGAACACCAGGATACCCGAAGGAGACTGTACCACTGAATCTCACAGGTACTCTACCACAGAAGCTCACACCATAAACCCAGGGAGTCAGAACAGATCAGTTTAAGAAGCTGAGGCTAGCCGTGGCTGGTGTAGCTCAGTGGATTGAATGCGGACCTGCGAACCAAAGAATCAGGGTTCGATTCCCAGTCAGGGCACATGCCTGGGTTGCGGGCCAGTTCCCAGCAGGGGACACACGAGAGGCAACCATACATTGATATTTCTCTCCCTCTCTCCTTCCATTCCCCTCTAAAGATAAACAAATAAAATCTTAAAAAAAAAAGAAGCTGAGAGTAATAAGAAGAATCTCACAAACAATAGGAAAACAAAAAAACAATAAAAAATGTTAAAAAAAATAAATAAAATAAGTATCCAAAAGAAAAGTTTTGAAAAAGAAATACAATAACATAGGTGACAACACTTAATATAACACTTAGTGAATGACTTTAATAATAATAATGATAAAAATATGTATTTCAAGCACAAATAGAATGTGTGTTAATTTATAGGAGTGCTTTACTCACTGTTAGGTAAGTAGCAAAAGGAAATAGATTGCAGAACACTAGGAGAAACTTCTGTTTTTAGATGGACATAATATTAGAGAGCTCTTTCCATTATCAGTCTTTTAATGTTTTTGGTTTAATTCAGTATCTATTTTCAGTATTTATCATATGAGAAACCACTATGGTAAGTATAGCAAGGACTATATTTTATATTTTACAGCCTGTTTCCTTTTGCTACTTTTGAAACAACAAGTAAACCAGTTCTAGCAGTAAGCACCAATAATTTACCATGTGTTTTTTATTCTTTTTATCTTCTAAGATATTTTATTATATTTATTTAGTAGACATACTTACTATTATATTTATTATTTTAGTAGGTTGAGGAGTAAATGGGAAGCAAAAAATTGAAGATACAAAAGGAAGTCAACAATTATAGCCCAGCAAAGTCATCAGAGGGAACATTATGAATGAGAGAGCTTTTCCATGGTTTTTATCTTCCTGTTTTTACCCTGTAGTGATCAGTGATAAAAATGGGCCAATGTGTATACTCTTAGAGTCAGCTGGAGTTAATGAGCCGCATATTGCTCCCTGGTTTGTGGCTTGAGAGGACAGAGTCTCAAGGGTAGGGTGGATGGAAATAGCTACCTAAGGAGAAAGAACTATATTAAATCTCTGGGGCTTTTGCCTATAAAGCCAAGCAGCACAGGAGAGGCTGGGCTTGGCCTGCAAGTCAGCCCTGAGGGTGATCAGAAGAAGCCACAGTGAGGTTTCCTGACATATGGAGCAGTTGCTGAAATCTGGTGATAAAAGGAAGAAGGGTATTTCAATAGCTTGAGGAGAAGGTAACAAGCGAGAGAAAATTAGAGATGCAGGATGTGAAATCAAATGATGGAACTTCCCTCTTAATGTAGACCATCTGGTCATCATATCTTTAAGTCAGTGAGTTCTCAGACATTTTTTTTCATCTTATAGCATGATGACCATATGTCCTAGATTTACTAGGATAGGCCAGATTTCAAAAAGTTTTTGCCATTGTTAGACCATTGGTTCCAAGTCAGGACTGGAAAATACAGGGTGAGGCAAAAATTGTTTTACAGTTGTGAATATGTACTCTGTGTGAAGAACACAGAGTTTATTCTTGTATTATTTATTAATTATTATATTATTTTCCATGTGAACAACTGTAAACCTACTTTTGCCCCACTCTGTACAATAATCACTATTCTTACACCTGACTCTACCAATTTCTATTACCTTTATCCCATTCAGTTTCCAAGTAGTTGACAGCATTATTAAGCAACTGTCCAAAGCAGTGGTTCCCAAACATTATTGTGTATCAGAACATTCTGGGACATTTGTTTAAACACTGGTTTCTGTGGCACTTTCTCCACCCCTGTATCTCCCAAAATTCAGATTCATTAGGATCTGGAAGATATTCAAATTCTCTGTATTTTTTAACAAGTATCCCATGTGATCATCAAGCAGCTGACTCATGCATGCACAGGGTTTTGGAAGTTCATAGACCAATCAATGCCATTCACATCTATCTCCAAGCATTGCAGAGATTTTTGTAACAGACTCCTCATATAGGGATCCTTTGACATATAGGTATCTTTGAACCCCGCTAATTTTATTATTAATTTTGTGAATATGGGTCCATAAGCAGTTCGATAGGTGAGGACTTTAGTTTTAATCAAGTTCTCAATGGAGTTAATGGCCAAGAAAAGTTACAAACCCAAAGCTTAAGGCCAAGAATCTGAGAGGACCACCCTGAAAGTGGAAGGTAATTTTTTCAATGATCTCAGACTTAACTGCATTCATGTGATTTTCTAGGTGGTTGTTGCTTTTTTTGTTTGTTTTTGTTTGTTTGTTTTTGTTTTTTCCACCTCAGAATGAATTACTGATCGACCAGGCATTTCTTTTCTGGGTTTAAGGAGAACACACATGCACACACACACCCATAAACACCCGACAGTAACTTATTCTAAATTGATGACTTTTCTTAGATAAGTACTTTTAATATTTTTAGCCAACAATGTTTAAGTATGTGGGAGTGTGTTTGAAGGATGACAGTTTGTTGGGGTGGACAATCTGATCACCTTATTAAGCCTCACTACATCCTTCCCTGCCACGCACGCACCGCCATCCCCACCCCCAAATAATCACCGAAACAGGTTCTGGATCTATGATCCAGTGAAATTCCGTCTGTTTTAAACCTTGGGATTAATATTCTCCAGCTGTGTTGCCTCAGCTCTAGGGAGACTTTTCCTTGACAAGCATTTGTGGTTTAGGGAGCCAAGCAATAGATTGGAAACTTCAGGGCTGTGAGTTCTAACTCTGAGGTCTGCCCTGACACAGTGTGTGACCTTGGGCAATTCATTTGATCTGTTTCCAAACTCTCTGATGCCTGATAACAGGATTTTCTAGAAATCTGCCTGCCAGTAAAGGCATATGGAACCACTCCTTGGTTCCACAAGGGAAGGCTACACTTCATTACCCTTCAGGCTTTCAACTCTTCCTCCTTCTGACCATCTCCTCGTGCCAGGCACTCTGGAGTCTTAATGTGGCCTTTCCCCCAAGTGTTAGGAATACTTTCTTTTTATTTCCGAAAAAGCATCAGCAATGCTACTTTATTTCAGCTCTCCCCAGGACTCTAAACTTTGTCCTCAAATACATACCCCCCAAAATTATATTGCCCAGGCAGTGTGAACTATGCAGAACTGGACTCTGCCCTGGATTTCACATGACTACTGTAATGGAAGAAAGTTAAATTTCTTTCTCATTTTTTTCTGCATTCTACAAAGTACAATTTATTGTTTCATGAGCCTCTACAAATCATGTTTATACTTCTTTTTCTTTTAACATCTCCTTTTAGAGAAATGATTGTTGATAAATGTTATTAAAAGTAATATAATTCCAAGAATTTCTTTGTAGAAAATATGCATTATTTCAGCTTTTGGAGTTTGAAGATCATTTACTCAGATAATATGTATATTTTAAGCTTCATATATTCCAATATATAATCAAGAATTTTGTGTGGTGTCCTAGCAGAAAATTATTTTTTGTAATGAACTTTTAGATTCCTGATCATTGCTGGTTTCTCATTTAAGAATAGGCTGGAGCAGTAGAATCGTGACTTATATTTTCTTGTGCCTTCAGCCTTAAGATACTATACCCCTTTGGACGTTATACTCACTTTATTTTTGTTAATGATAATTAAGAGTTCTTGGGCCAAACACTAATAAGAGTCAGCATATGGTTCAGTCATTGGACTTAAGAGTTAAATAGTTAGTAGGGAAACATTGTGTGTTATAAGTCAGAAACTCTGACTTGCAATGGTGCCCAAGGTTACCATTCTGGGATGGAGAACCTGCCTTCTGCTTGGTGCCTTCTTCATTCTTAGTCTCAGGCTACCCTGGAGCCCAGACCCCTGGCATTTTTCCCCAGAGGACCATCTTCTCCTTTCTCTTCACCATGACCTATTTCGTGTAATTGCCAACCTGGAAATTGTTCGATAATCTAATATCTGCATGTAATTCCTGTATAAAGGAAGTATTTTAAAGTAACAATAATAATGAATATTATTTGATATGTACTGGTATTCTTTACAATACTTTACATGTAATTTTGCATTTAATCTTTACAATAATCCTGTGAAGTATTTTATAAACCCACTATATAGATAAAGAACAAAAAAGGTTAAGGTAATTCACCTGGACTTACACAGTGAATAAAGGCAATCTGATTTGAGAACTTATGTGCTCAAATAAAATGTTCCTTCTATGAAAAATAGCCAGATGTACCTTTACACATGGTTTAAAAACTGTTGATAGTTTGAACCCAGTCATGGGTAGAACTGCTATATAGGTGAGAAGAAACTGGCATGTGGAGGAAGCAAGCAGACAGGGCCATGACGCCCCTCCCCTTCTCCTCTCTGTCTGTCTCTGTCTCTTTCTCTGTCTCTCTCTCTCTCTCACACACACCGCATGTGCACACACAGCTCAAGCTGAGAAGATATTCTTTTATCTGTTTTCACACTGGACTTCCAAATAATGTTCCTTTTGAAGAAAGAATTTTTTCTTGAAAATACAAACAAACTTTGAAAATTACTGCCATCTACAATCCCACTTACCATAGTGCATTCTTAACCCCTCCCCCATCTGGAAATGCTAATGTAACTCAGATGTTAGCTGAGGTCACCCTTGTCTCTGAGATCACCCTCTCTTTTGAGATTTAAATAAAATTGCCTCAATCCCCCATTTCATATCTCCTGGAAGGTTCTAATACCATCCCCCAGATTTCTGCACATTCTTGAACTGATTCTCATGGGCAGTTTTTCCCAGTAAACTCTTGACCTCAACTGTGTATTACTTCCCACAGCTGCCTTGTTCTCTGTGTTCCATGCTGACCTTGAGGGGGACTAAATTATTTTTTTTCTTAACTTTCCCCATCTCCAGTTCACTCCCACAAGGAACTATTCCATAGCGAAGACCTGAAGGCAACAGGGGAGCGTTTATATCCCAGCAAAATATTTAAATAGAATATTAGGCCTCTTTCTTCTTAAGCCACTTTGTCACCAGGAAGTTCTTAATAATTATATTCCTTTGTCACGACAGGTCCAGGCCCTCTCACTGTCTCAGTACCTTTTTCTCCTTCCATCTTCTCCTTCTCCTCCCAGTCCTCTCCTTTCCCCTTTTGCTCTTCCATCTTCTCCTCTCTTCCTCCTCCTCTTCCCCTCCCCCCTCTTTCTCTCTCACTCTCTTCCCTCTCCCCTTTTACTCCTCCTCTTCCCCTCCCCCATCTCTTCCCTCTTCTTCCTCACCCTCCTCTCTCTCCTCCTTCTTCTCCTCTTTCTAGTCCTCCTCCTCCTCCTTCTCACCATCCCTCAATTTTAAATCCCCTTGTATTTCTTCAGGTAGTCTTTGTTGCCTCCTTCTTAACCACATCTCCCAGAACCTCACTTTTTCCACCCTGAGAAACTTAATACGGTATTTTTTCTAAATGAAGGCAGTTTCTTATCCAGGAGAATGTGTGGTGCAAGCTATTGAGGTGAGTTTTCCCCCAGCTACAACACAGTCTAGGCCTATCAAAGCACTATAACCAGGCTGTTTAGCAAGCCTACACTGGATACTAACTTCAGCCCATGCTGGGGCATAGTCAGGAGCCTGTGTGAAGGGTAGGCAAACAAGTTGCCTTTTTCCTTGAGTAATTAATATTAAAATTGATTTTTAATTTTTATTATTGTCCAATTACATTTATTCCCATTTCCTCCCCATTACTTTCCCCTGCCCTGCCCACCCCCCACCTCCCATATTCTATCCTCACCCACCCCAGTTGTCTTTGTCCATGGGTCCTGTTCTCATGTCCCTTGACTTGCCCCTCCCCTTCCCCCCACCCTGTGATCCTCCTCCCTGCTCCCCTCTAGTCACTGTCAGTTTGTGCTTTTTTTCCATGTCTCTGCTTCTATTTTGCTCACTTATTTATTTTGTTGAGTAGGTTCTACTTATAGGCAAGCTCATATGGTATTTGTCTTTCACCACCTGGCTTATTTCATTTAGCATAATGAAATTCTCCAGTTCCATTCACTGATTTTTAAAAAAAAAAACCTTTTATTAAGCAGATACTCAACATTAGGTACTGTGCCCAGCACTTCATATTTTTTATTAATTGAAATTTCACACTCTCTGAAGTACATATTCATATTTTCTTTCAACTAATGAGAGGAATTAAGCAAGTTATCCAAAGTCACGGAGTTAGAAAGTAGTGCAGCCTGCTTCAGTCCCTGCAGACAGTCTGTACTCTTAACTACAGTATTATGCTCTTCAACCACCTAGTGGTAGAAAGAACATTCTTTCCTAAATGTTCCAGTCAACCTTCTGGCATCCTTTACTCCCCACCGGAAGTTGCACAGACTTTATGTCATTGTCCTGTGTTCTGAGTCCTCTCATAGGATTTGAGGAATGCAACTATATTTAGCTCCCTTCTGGTAATATGTGCTTTTTCTAGTATACAGCAAAGACCTGAGCTTTATCTTCAATGCATGTTAACTGTATGACTAGATCTCTGTGTTTCTAAATGAAATGTGTTAAGTAAACATTTTTTAAAACAATAATAAGACAGTTTATGGGGAAAGGGCCCAGATAGTTATGGGCCTAAATCCTTGTTCCATGTCTTCTTGTGTGTCCCATGGCAAGTTGCTTATCTTCCCTGCGCCTCTGTTTCTGTATATCGTGCACAATAATGCCTCCTACCCTTGCACAGTCCTTAACACTCAGACAATGCTCAGTGAATATTAGTTTGTTTTTCTTTATATTTCTGGCTGAAATTTTCAAATCAGCATATTTACTCAGTATTTGTTCAAAATATCAAGTGGGCCCAACATTGGAAGTTGAAGGCATGTATTATCCATCTCCTGCTTTCTGTGAAGATTGAAAGGTGTGTAGACCAGTGATTTTCAACCTTTTTCATCTCATGGCATGCATACACTAATTACAAAATTTCTGAAGCATACCAAAAAATATATTTTTGCCAATCTGACAAAAAACAGGCATGATTTTGATCTATTCACATAAGATGGCTATTGTGTTGGCTGTTGTCATTGTTTTTTAATTTGATAATCTAGAGGTCAGTGTGCCTGACTAAATAGTCATGTATTGCATGTTTTAAAAATTCTTGTGGCACACTGGTAGAAAACCACTGATGAAGAAGAAAAAACATAAACGGATTCAGCTTCTTCAGATGAACCTGTGCTGCCAGGGATTGATGGTAGGTGATGCTGTATAATATGTGAAGGAGTTGATTACTGACTTTCAGATTTTTTGTTATCAGTATTTTCTATATTGGGTGACTTTATATCCAAATTTATTGTAAATGTTTTGTTTCTTAAATATACTCATTCAAATATATGCTGCTCCTCACAGCCAGGCTGGGTGGTTAGCACCAAGCCAATGATTTGACAAATATCTTCTCTTAATAACCACAAATATAAAATATCTACCTTGAACTAGTTTAGAACCACTGACCAGGCAGATATGATTCAGTCACCAAAGTATGACATTTAATTTATCCTTAACTTGGTGGCTTCTGCCAGGTGAGAGACATCTGTATCAGGCCCTCTCTCACACACAAGGATTCCTGTCATCTTGAATAGAGATTTCATCTGACAGCAAATCCTGTTCCTTCTTAATATCAATAACTAAAAGCTAGCTCAAAGGAAACATGTATCCAAGAAAAGTGATCTTTTTCCTTGCAGGTTCTAAATTACTTCTGAAAACGAATAGTAGTAAAAACTTTGAAGTTCACTCTCTGTTTAAGTATACTTACTGTACAACATTGGTTCTCAATGATTACTGACACCACCATGATTATTGACAGATTCCTAGGTGCCACCACTCACGTTCTGACTGAGTTAACTTGAGATGGAATCCAAGAATCTCAGCTCTTAAAAACTTCTTGAGTATTTGTGTGCATACAGTGCCTATCTTTCACGTGGCTATAATATAAACAACCAATATATACAAAGAGCTGTTTCTGTTCCTTTACAACCTCTGACTTATCTCTCTTCTTCCACCTTCTCCTCTTTTCCACTCCAACCCCATGCTGTTCTTCATAGAAAGTCGCTTTGTAAATATCTTTATGTTTCTATGGACAATGGTAATTAGCATTGATAATCCTTATGTAGAGCTTCCAGTAAGTTTGATTTGCCTGAGCAGTGTCTTGGTCCCCCTGTCCAAAGCCGTATTTGCTCTGCTTGCCTTTATTGTTCAGGGAGGGTTCCATTGAAGACAGCAGAATTGATTACAATAATTTTAAATACACAAAAATTTCATACAAGGTATTAGACACTTCAAAATTACTTGAAGAGCTAGAATAGAAAGATGACCTCCCAGAGACAAGCTCTCAGAACCTGTCTGCTGTGTTCAGTCAAGAAAGTTATACCATCTCTGTGGGAAGGCAATACTAGGTAACTATTGCTAGTGGAGTTCTACTTTCTCTGCTGACCTGACGCAACAGTGGCTGCTAAACCAGGAAGAATCTAATTCAGGAACCACACAGTCTCTGGCAGATAATGGGATGCTCTATGCTTTGCTTCTCTCACCAAGGGACTCACTATTCAAAACCAAAATTTCATGTCATTTCATATGATTGGTAGAAATTTGGTCTTGCTTAAAACCTCAGTTAAAAGTGTGTCTTGGATATTTTTTCCTCCAAACTTTAACTCTCCACTGTCTTGATAACTAGAAGGGAGATAAAATAGGTCTTAGGCCAAATTATTCTCAGTATCTGCTAATTTCCTTACACATTTCAGAAGTGTCATCATTTATAACTTTATTTGGGGTCTAGAATTCTGTAAATACTTTATTTCAGTCATTGTTTCTAAGAAGGAAAAAAAACATTTCCAAGATCAAAGAATATTCTTCACAATATATTTTTAGATTAAAGTTCTTTTTAATACTGAAACTGCCTTTTTGGAGAAGCTGTCTTGCTACATGTATGTATATGCATATACATAGGTATCTATGTCTATGCATGTTCTATTAACACACATGATCTTGAAAGAGTAGCACATGTTATCATTATTATTGAAGTTCGTAATGTACAATTGGAGCTCCTGCCAGATTCTGAAGTACCATAATAATTATAATAGATTACGTTTATTGAGCCCTTGCTTTGCACAAGGAATCATGCCATATGTGCTCTTTTTTTTTTGCCATATGTGTTCTTATATTTAATTCTTACAATTCTGTGAATTAGGTATCATTATTATCATCCCATTTTACCAAAGGGGAAACCAAAACTAAGATCAAGTGACTTTCCCAAGATCTATAGCAGGTAAATGGCTATGATCAAACATCTAGGACTTGAATTGAGGATGCAAGTCATCTAACAATATTAATATTAATATTAATGTACCTTTAGTGTAGGTATTTTAATCTAATACCATATGGTGTGATTTGTTCTCTCTGTCTTTTTCTACCTCTTTTTCTGGTGCATGTGTATATGTTTGAGTTCAGTTTTGGACATGTTGAGTTTGAGGTCCTATGGAACATCCTTTTATCTTCTCATCTTTGTTCAGAATAAAATTTAAGATAAAAACTTTATTCATCTACAATTCCAAAGAAATACTAACCCACATTTGTCTAAATGGTAATCAGGAAGGGGAATGTATAGGTTCACAGCTCATCAAAAACTAGAACACTCTTGTGCTACTTCACCATCTGGTATCTGGTGGTCAGACACTCAAGTGCACCATCTGGGCACTAAATAAGCAAAGACCATGTGACTGAGGTGCCTTCTTACTTAGCTGAAAGTTCTGCTATAACTTGGCCATTTGCCAGTTCCAAGGACTGCTAACTAGCTGTCATGTAAAAGTAGAATTCTCCATTTATGCCTAACCCATGCAAATCTTAGCATGCATAATAATTGTGCACATGTCTGTGCCCACTATCCAAGGTTCTGATTCTGTACTACACTGAAACCGTTTTCACTGAGGCCACATATGACACTTCTAGTTATCATATGCAATAGTAATATGCACTTTTGACTACTTGCCCTGTCTAAATTCAGTCCTCCCATGACTTCTAGAAATGTACACTCTCTCCTAGATTTTCTCCTGTTCCTTCTCAGGTACCTCCTTAATAGTTCCTCTTGGTGTGTCAGTCTCTAAAATTTAGATGTTTATCAGGGTTCTGTGTTTGGCCTTTTGGGTTCAGTGGGGAGCCCTTGACAACTCTCAGTAACTTCTAACTCCTAAATTTATCCTTAAGGAAGTGGGATCAAGGGCAATGACATTTATTAAATCCAGGTGCAGGGAATTCTCCATTTGTCTCTCTCTTGAGTATTACCTTTATACAATCTCTCTCTTTCTCCCGTGAAATTGGGAGTAATTTGGATTTTGAGCCATTACTGCTAGGGAAATATCTTATCTTGAGAATGCCTTTATGCTTGGATTAGGCAGTCTTTACTCTAGAATGCCCATCTTGTTTACTTAAGTTTGTCTTTTTTGACATATTTTCTTTGGCACTGGAGTGCTCAGATGCAGAGGACTGAAATTGTGTTTTAGTTTAGCCTTCCCAGCTTATTTTAAGTGTTGTATCAATAGATCCTTTACATTTACCTCTGGAATTAGAGCATGGATGGTCCAGTCTCACTCACCAAGGGATTTCCAATAGTGGTGAAGTGATAGAATGCTAAAGCATACACTTGACCTGGTCTTATTATTTCTCAACCTATAAACATGTATTTCCTTGGGGAATTGTTGGTGAGAGTCTGAGGGTCAAGGACAGAGCTTGGGAATTCTATGGCAATAAAATGTTTAGGATTCAGGTGTATGAGTATCTCTTTGTAGATTTCCATTATATTCATAACTTGCAAGACCTATTTCTCATTGTATATATCCTTCCTTTGCTTCTAAGTGGAACTCAGGTACCACATATATGCCAGCATTTCCAATATTCTTGTCTTTAGTCCAGTTGTGTCTACCATACACGTTCCATCTGGAAAA
>PVKM010042334.1:0-12852 GCA_004027735.1 Carollia perspicillata | reverse complement strand
GGCCAGCACATGCACATTACACTTATTTTAATACATTCGTATAAAGAATCTGGAAGAACAGACTCCGTGCTGTTAACAGTGGTTATGTCTGTATGGTTGAGATTGCAGAAGACTCACTTTCCAAAGGATATGTTTCCATAACATTTAATCAATAAAAATTAAATTATATTTGATGCCCTTCCCAACCATACCAGCTAACTATATATATATATATCACATCCCTACTTACATCACTACACACACACACACACACACACACACACACACACAGGTATATATTAGCAGATCACTGTCCCTGCAATAATAATGCAGAGGAAAGCTAAGATTATAGGGCAGAATCACAGGCACAGTCCTTCCTGCTTCTCACATGTCACACTGGTCACACATCTCAATGCTGAGGGCCCATTATATCCTGTTCCTTTACCCTTTAACCTTACCCTTTAACCCCTTCCTTGTCTGCCTAAGAACACTTGGGATTGTAAAATATCCTCCATCTCATCTCTAATCCTAGAAACTAGTACAAGTAGTCTGTTGTGTTTAAACCTTAGCTCTGGTTTACCCCTATGACACAGATACTTGGTGGGAATTCCTTCTGAGTCTAGACTGGGGAAAGGATCCCAATCCCTGAGGCATGGCCAGGGCTAAAGATGCCTGTGGTGTGGGTATATTATTAGAGAGAAGGAGGGATCTGACTGCTAGCAGCCTGGCTGACATGCAGGAAGGGACTGAAAATGCTTGCCTTTTGAAGGCTACTGACAGTTTGAGCTCTTTTCTATGATATTTTCACCAGCGTAGATACTATAGAACTGAGACAAAAGTCAAGGCACAATCATGAAGAAAAACCATGGCCCTTTCTCTTCTGGGGGAGCTAAAGATCAGTTCTCCAGTGACCAGCAGTATTATGGTGAGAGGACCACAACTCTGAAATGCTCATGAGTCGTAGGCTTGAACCCTGAGGACAGCCATCGCCCTTCCTACTGGAAAACACGTCCATGCACACTCACACAGACATTTGTTAGTCTCAGGGATTTCAAGGACCCAGTCAGTTTAAGAACTTTTAAATTGCTAAATTTCCTTGGAGAAAGCTAAAGCTCAGAGGAAAAACATGTAGTTCAGAATATTTAAGAAAATATGGGTGAAATTAAAATAGGGAAATTAATAACAAAATGAAAGCTGAGATTAGCAGGCTTAGTAAAACAAAATCTCGTTGGATCAGATTTTAAACAGAAAAGTCATCTAGTAAAGCTGAATGTTTCCTCAAAAGGAAAACAACAGAGAAACCCCAAGGGTCAGGATGAGGGTGAGAAGCTACCTTACACTAAATAAATAGGGAAGGAGTAGAAAGAAGCTCAGTTGACTAGGCGAAGACCCAAATTAAAATTACAAGAAGAAACTTAGCTGGCTTACCCAAGGGAACAGAGGGAGATAGCAGATAATTGGGCTAAAATCAGGAAAATAAAAGCCAGAAATGACATGCAAATTGCAAGACACAAACAAAGGCTTCTACAAAATTCTGTAAATACATAATGCATGAGAGACGATTACAGGGATTTTAGCCTTTCAAATCGTTTTTTTTTTAAAGTGGCAATACAAATCTTTAACAACTTACAGCTCTATAGAAGTGTAGTTTGCAAAGTTCCTAGCAGTCAATAATAACAATAATACTAATGATAGTAATAATCATAATAATACCAATATGTCATAAACATGAAACATAAACCTTAGGCATGAAAGTTTGTTTTCATTCATCTATTCAGTCCACACCAACTTTTGGAGCAGTTTGGTGGACATCTTAAACTAGTAAATCCACATAAAGCACTCATAGAAATTAGCTATTAATGTTCTTTTTGTTATTGATGATTCTGTTTGTCCAGCATTCATTCCCCTGCTGCGGGACAGACATTCCTTTCCTCCCTTTAGAGATCACCGCCATCCTCCTCTCAGCCCACATGCGTAGAACTGACCTGTGCTCTGAGTTTCTGGAAGGTCTCCTGACCCAGGCTAAGAAGTGCTTCACTCTTCAGGTGTCCAACGCAGAAGTTTCATAGTAGGTACAACCCACCTGGACTGAGAGGTCAGGGAAGATTTCCCCAACAAAAAGACACTCATTCTGAAACATAAGGAATAAAAAAGGAGTTCATCTCGCTTAAGAGATGACACTAAAAAAAAAACTTGTACATATACAAAATCTTTGAACAAAATTCTCACTCTATATATCCATATTTTGCCATGTATAATGTGTGCTTTGTCAACCAAAGTTTTGAGGGAATAATAAGGATGCACATTATACATGGGTAGTTACTAATTTTGTATCTACATAAATATTTTAAATTCTTTTATTTATGCTTATGCATTGAAAGTATAACTCTAGAAAGCAATAACAATATCCATATGCAAAATATTAGCCTGGAGTATGAGAATTGGTTTTGTTTATAAATATAAATAAATAAATAATGGAATTAAAAAACAAAAGTTTTTTTTTCCTGAAAGTTTGAGCCAACAACATGGGTACACAATATACAGAGCAAAATACAGTATTATATAAAAGGCAACTTTTGAACTGACAGGCAATACCAGGAATACACAGGGTACACATTGCATAAAAATCAAGGCATCCATAGATTTTTTTAAATATAAAATATATTAATTTTTGTAAAGAATGAGAAATTACATATAAGGAGATAGCTAAAGAAATATAGAAGTGTTCAGAAGTAAGTCCACTATTATTCCAGTGATGGGTACCCTGGATAATGAACAGTGTTGATGGTAGAATGATGTTCTGCTGCAGGGTTAAGGCATAGGGTGTTCTGAGGACTGAAAATTACTTTCGTGCTCTTATTAGAGTCATGTAAGTTTGGGGGCATCCATTTTTTTTTCATCTAAAAATCTGAATTGTAATGAGATGATCTCTAAGAGCTCTTGAAGTAATTAAATTCTATGACGTGTCTCAGTTCTAGTTTGTCAAGCTTAATTTTGACATATTAAGGTATCTTTCAGACACCTATCAAGTGCTCACTTTTCTGAGTTCATATTTCCCAGGGGCCTTTACAATGATTACTCACTACTTGTAGGATTGTAGCCTATCTAGAGAACTTGACTTTTAAAGAAAGAGAGAAGCTAAAGGCCATGTTTCACATTGCAGAGCATAGAATGTTGGCACAATGTGATGCTTTTAAAAATCAAACCACGTTCCCAAAGCTATTCACAGAAGTGTATCTCAATTGGGAAGCGCTATAAAAGTAAATTAAAGGCAAGGGTATGAGTATAAAATAATGACTCATTTCAAAACAAACAGACCAAGTGGGCAGGGTCTTTTTCGAAGAAGTCTTCATTCCAAACCTGTGCTCAGCCACACCAGAAGTATTTCTTGAAACTATATTTTTGAATTGTCTTTAGAGACATCACTTGTACTTTCAACTACTCTTAATAATAATACAATTGTCCCTTGGATGATTTTAGAAAACAATAAAAAGGCACTTAGCTCCAAGTCAGGTGGGTAAAGTGAGTACCAACCTTTCGCTTCCACCCTGATCAGAAACGCTACCAGAGAGTTTTTTCCCTTGTGCTCAGACTGACCCTAGGGCATTGCCCAAGAGGATCTAAAGAAAAGGAAAGTTTTATCTTGAGAAGAAGTGTGTCTTCTGCTAGGGTGACTACTCCCATACATACTGTGGGCCAACTGACAAAGATAATTTTTCATTGTCTATTATATCAAACTAAATATATATGGAATTAAAATTGGGGGCCTCTCCAATAATTCTCTGTAAGCTTACCATTTCAACATGTTTTGGAGCCTCTAACATGAGCCATACCCTACATACAACAGACGCTCAAAGAATAAGCATAAGTGATAACCATAAAGCAGTACAAAAGCAAATAAGGACCAGAGCTCATCCCTGAGTCTCCATCCCTATCATGGCACCCAGCAAAGGAGCATTTGGCAATAGGCAGTGTCAACAGGATGGAAGTTCAGGACCACAGTGATGGAGCTTTGGGGAAATTAAATGTAATTTCTGAACAACATTGTGAAAAATTAATGGGATCTAACTAAGTATATTCCATCCATTCTATAGGAGCAAGGAAAGTTTCCTAAATTGTATTTGAAGTAACACGTTTACAACAAATCTACAACTTTATATTATCTCCAAACCCCAAACCAGCCCTGGCTGGTGTAGCTCAGTGGACTGAGTGTGGGTTGTGAACCAAAGGGTTGCTGGTTCAATGCCCAGTCAGGGCATGAGCCTGGGTTTCGGGCCAGGTCCCCAGTGGGGGCCGCATGAGAGGCAACCACACAGTAATGTTTCTCTCCCTCTCTTTCTCCTTCCCTTCCCCTCTCTCTAAAAATAAATAAATAAATAAATAAACCCCCAACCAAAGATCTATAAGAATTTAAGAAATCTAAACTATTTCCTTTTCTATGTGTTTACTGACACTAGTGGGTAATAAATGATAAAACTGTTAATTTTACAGTTAAAAATTGTAACTCTTTACAATTAAATTAATAATATTTAAATCCCACATTAGTTCACAATGCAATTTTAGCCTTGGGAGAATTGATATTTCCTCAATTTGTCATAAAAATTCAAAGAAACTCGCCAGTTGCTATTTTTTTTAATCATAAAGAATAATCTGTTTTAGTATCTTAGCTTTCCCAACTGACTTAGGAAGTACTCAAAGGACAACAGAAAGTTTCCTGAATGATTTTAAATGCTCAAGATGCTTGGGGAAAAACTGATAATATACATTACAATTTTCCCCCCAAAATCTTTGTTTATACAAAAAAATTAGAAAAAATACTAAAATGTGGAAGAAGACAAATGCAGACAATGACGATGATCATGTTTTAGCATTAGCAGTGGTCTCTCACATATTTACTCGGGGGAATGTCTTCAGTTTCCACTTAGGAGAACTCTATACCCTCTAACAGAATTCATGTCTGGTCAGAGCCATCCAAAAATGTTTCTCTAGACTTAGCTTTAGTTACTAGTGTTGAAGCCAGCAATACTCTGAAGCAAATGTGAGTACTAATAACCAATTTTTTTTCCTAAAACAAAGGAAAGCACTCTTTACTTCACCCATTTTATAAAATGACCCAACTCAAAATTGTGACTGTGTCAGCAAGTCCACCCACCCAATTCTGTGTGAAAAGATTAGAGGTATTCCATTTCAGGGTGCAAATTCTATAAGGGGGCTTGTATTGCTCTCCTCATCTGGAATTGATTTCAGTCAGAAAAGATTCTATGAGACCAAAATTTTCACATTTTCTGGGTCAGCACAATCCCATTGAGAATAACAATCCCAGGGGAATGGACCAACTTTTCTGCAAATCTAAATATGGTCTTCGTGAAATAAATGGCTCTCGTTCAGTTGAGAGACCCATGTGTTTAAAAAAATGTATTTCTAGAACAAAGACTGCAGCTGAGTTTAAGATTTTTTATTGTTGTTATTTTTTATTGCTCTATGAACACGGAAATGATCTTGCACATTTATTGATTCACACCTGTTTGCCATGTCTAACCAATTGGCAAGTATTAGTGGAGCCTACTTAGTGGGCCCTTGACTTTGCCAGATGTGAGGTCTACTTGAGCAGATAGCAGACACATGGGAAAAAGCAGCAAAACCTACGAATAAGTGCTCATTTGTGGGGTTCAGACTGCAAATTCTGATGAGGGAGAAGGGGGCTGTACTGTGCAGTGAGCAAGGAAAGTGGTCTATGTAGACAGTGACAGATAAATGTCACCTGATGAAACAGCGTGTTCAGACCCATGTCTGTCACTTGCACAGTGATGGTTAGGCTAGCCGTCTCATTTCTCTACGCCTCTGAGTCCTCAGCTGTATAAAGGTCACCATGACAATTGCCTGAAGTGATACCTAACCAAATAACTGGCACACAGTTGTGAGCTATGCCTTAGCCAGGAGAGAAGACTTAATTAAAATTAAGACTGATGGGTAGGACTTTAAGATAAAGGGAGAGAAGAGTTCAGAATAGGATGTGACAGTTGAACAAACACAGACACAGAAATAATGCCACAGTTTAGAGATAAACACTACTGAATTTCTAAGTTTCCTACCAACTTACAGAAAGATAGAGTTTTATACAATGAATATGTCATGTACTTAACCACAGGAAGAATGCAGATGCCTACTTCTGTTTTTCTGGAGATTCTGATTCGGTGGGTCTATGCAGAGACCTAGAAAACATGTATGTTAAAACACATTCGATTTGACTTTTTTGATCAACTCTGGAGTACAATAAGGCAATAGATTGATGCTATGCCTAGTATTCATAGCCCTCTAACTTTCTAACTAGTCTGTGATTTTATGAAGGTACATTTGAACATAAGTTGTTAGGTGATAATTTAAAAAATTTTAATAACTCAAGACTGTATATTCTAGAGACAGCATTTAGAGTAACTAAGAAGTAGGTAGAAAGCACAGAATCCCAGAATTACTGGTGACATTAGGTAATACTCCTTCATCGTACAGACCAGAACACTGGGACTCAAAGGGATTAAATGACAAGTTATTGCATTCATTATAACAGTAGCTGTAATATCAAAGGCTTTGGATGAAAAAATATCTGGCCTTTTATCTTTGCATAAGCAGCATAAGGAATTCAATATCATTCAGAATGGAAGGGAAGTGAGTTGGACAATCAGAAAGCCGTAAGCCTCAAGATTTGTTAAAATGTGGCTCTTCTTCTGTAGGTGCACAGGTAAGGTCCTGAAGTCTATTAAAGCAAAAAGAAACTGGTTTCACTCAGACTCAGTCGAAGGTGCATCAAAGCATCTGAGTCTCAGTGGACAGAACAAGTGGCCTTGGCGTGCACCACGAGATGCACAGGAAGTTGTGACCTTATCCCACAGTAAGAAAGTGTCCATGACTTCACCAGCTCCTCCTTCATGAAGTCAAAGGTGGGCAGAATTTTTCTGCTGGGCATAGTTGGAACTATAGCTAGCCCTTCCAATAGCCTATGGGGTTTTAGCAGTTTTATGTCTAAGTAAAAAAAAAACTTCCGTAATACTGAACATTCCATCCAATTAGTCAAGTTTGCTTTGGGCATTTGTACTTGGTCTGTGATTTTGCCTGGAACACTTACTCTTCCAAGGTCAATTACCAATGCAAGTGTCTTACACATATCCTAAAACTTAATTCTGTCTCTACCCACTTTTCAATTACAATTAACCTAAAATTAAAGTGTTCTGTTAATGAACACTTGCATTAGTGTTCTGTTTAACACTAATGTTAAAGTGTTTTGTTTAATTTATAGAATACGTACATGCTTGGGAATACTTGCTATAGCCTTCCAAACGTTGTCTTTTTTAGGGTATGGTGAACTCTGTAGACTTGAGTCATAGTCTTACTCATCTTTGTAACTCCTGTGGTGCTTAGGAGTAATAAAGGCTGTTTAAGATACATTATATTGCACTTTTCCCTAAAATCTGGACTAATTTATTCCAGTTATGTAAGTCAGAAATCCAGGAGGTACTCCTGACATCTACCTATTTCTCATACCTTACATCTAATTCATCACTAATATTTATTCCCTAAATCTTTCCTCTCACCATTTCTATAGTAGCACCACTCCAGTTAAGTAGCATACTGAGGCTTCGAGACATTTGTGTATACCAACACCCATGGCACCTCCCAGATGGTAAAGATAACTACTGACCAACTGTCAAACTAAGGTTCTTATGTCTTGGCAGTAATTGAGTCTCAATGAGTCAGTTTTTCTTTGGGAAGTAGCAGAAGGAAGGGACCATTTTGAAAGGAGGGGACTTCAAGAAAGGGCAGATTTTTAAGGCAAAAGAATTTGAAATAATGGAATGAGTGAGAGTTTCTGAGAACGTCCATGACTTGGTAATACTGGTCAGGGCCCTGAGAACAGATGCTGTCCTGCTGAAAACCTTCCCTGAGCCACCAGTTGGGTTGCCAGGGGCCAAGCTGGGATGTCAGGACTTGCTACGATGTCTGCAATCCTCAGGTTCTCTCCTGAGTCTCCCTAGCTCTTTCCAGCCCAGTCTTCTTCAACCTGATGGTCATTTGCCCTCTTCTCCATCTAGGATAAGGAGAAGAAAACAAAGAAGAGAAACATCAAAGAGAAAAATATCAAAGAAAAAGATATATCTCTGTCAGTTTTTATCAGTGGAGAGAAAAGGAAATTCTTCCTTTTACTAGCTTTCCTCTCCGTGGTGGAATTATCTTTCCTTTATTATATTGACTTACTATGTAAGCCTCCCTTTTCCAAGGATTACGTTCCTCTTGAAGCTACTCCTTCCTTTCAGAGTTCTCACCCTGGCTGTGTACCAGAAAGGCCTGGTGAGCTGTCTACAAACTGATGTCTAATCCAGTAAGTCTGCTGGGAAAGGGGTATACAGCTCCGTACTTTTAAAAGTATCCTAGAGTCTAACCTTTATCTAGGGCTGAGAATTACTGTTTTAGTATGTCAAAGGTCTCTTGAATATTTTATTATAGCCCGAATGGAGGAAAGGCTGGCAGAACAGAAAGAAGCAAAAGGAGAGAGCAAAAATGGCTTTGGAGGAAAATAATAAATAAGGAGAAAAGCTGAGAAGGTTTTGTTTAGACTCCTAGAGAGGTTCCAACAGGCAAAGGCCTCTTCATAAGTGAGGCCTGGCGTGGAGTCTGGTTTGAGCCACATGGGACTGAAGTTGGACCCTTCCAAGCCTTGGTCCACTGTATTTTAACCTAGAGGGTTTTGAAGAGTAAATGGAAGTTTGAATCACATTCCGCTCCAGGGGAGGTTGGAGGGGCAGGTGGAGATTGGGTGGTTCTGATTTGGGAGTTTGGGCTCTGGACGTCCAGATAGTTCTGGTCCATTCTGTTGTTCTGGTTTTGGAGCTGGGGTCACAGTAGCACTGTTATCATAAAACAGTCGGTCAGAACGCTGTGGACTCATCAGCCAAGATGGCAGCAGGGGGCGGTTTTTACAGAGAGTAAATGAAAAGCTAGCAAGATATTGGATAGAAAAAAAGCTTTTCCCCCCATACCAAATTTGGGGTGGGACCAGGGGAAGACAGACACATGTTCCATAGAAGTAAAAATGATGCAGGGGAGGCTCTGGACCAAAAAGACCTGTCAATCTAACCTGGGGAAGGAAGAGATTTGTTGGGAGGTGGACCCACCCAAAGCGCACAGAAGTTTGGGAAGTTGATTGGTTATTTTGAGAAAGCGCCTGGTCTGTCCCAAGCCAAAGCTAAAATACTTCCAGAGGAATTAAGAAGCTCTCTCTCTTGCCCACTTGGTGATGCACTTGCCCACGCAATCATACACTCTCTCAACTGGGAGCACATGACCGTGTGGCCATAGGAGCTTGAAATGGACAGCAGCCAGGACCAAGCTAAGCCACCTGGATGGAGACTCAGACTGCTTAGCAACCACCTTCAGACTCCAAAGGACTGCACTTTAAAATGGAGCAGGAACTCTGGACACTGGCTTTTGTCTTGGCCTTGCTGAGGACGATTGGGTTTTTTCCATGGCAGAAAGAGGAGATGGTTTTTGAGATAGGAGTCCGCCATTCTCCCAGGTCATGCAGCAACTGAACAAAACCTAATTCCTTGTGCACCAGCTTCTGCATCATGAGTTTGGCTTTTGTGGCAACAGGCATCCAAACCTCCATTTTTGTTTGGTTACGAATCCCCTGGGCCAGGAGGATCTGCTGAGCTTATAGGATTATGAGTCAGTGCCTGGGCAGGGAAGCAAAGGGGGCCACGGCAGCTGTGTCCCTAGTGTGAGTGGTCACCTCGAGCTCAAGTTTGCAGTGGGCGGTGTCTTTCCTGCGAGTTTCAGGTCTCCTGGGGACCGCTGCCTGGACAGGCCAGAGCACGCTGACCGAGTCTCCCAGGAGATCCCTGTGGCAAGCACACGGATGCGCTCGAAGAACCTGAACAGGAATGAATATGAGGCAGACTGAAAGGGTTTGAAAAATTATCTGCTAATTAACAGGTTAACTGACTAGGTTATAAGACTGACATAGGTTATAAGACTATGTAAAGCCAATATGCTTTGCAGTCTGAAGACAAACTATGATTGACGAGTGCAAGTTGGAGGACCATCTTCCCTAAGCAGCATTTAAAATCTATAAACATAATAAAAACCTAATCATTTTGATCTAAAGGAAACAAACAATGTGTTGACGTTCCATTAGTAGACAGCTTATATTGAGATGGCTTTCCATTCAGTGTTGGATTTCTACTCACCTATTCACATGATCTTCTCCTGTCCTCTTGTGGCCAAAGGCAGACACTTGAGAGCCAGTTGCCTGGGGTAGACCTTCTTCATGGCACAAAACAGAGCAGGTGGGGATACAGCTTGTGCTCCCACCCCATTGGGACAGTGCCCAATCCAGACAGTGTCAGGCCTGGAGATCTCAGTGACTTGAGAACTTAAAATTAGTCTTTGTTTGTCTGGGGAGACAGAAAGCCTTTGAGGTGACCTTTCTGGTCCAGGAAAGGAAATTTAAGGGGATAGCACCCCCTGCTGGAAAATTTAATCATCACTAGAATTTAATATCTGAGAGCCACAGGTATGGTTAAAATGGGACATTATGCAAATGAGGCATGGTTAATACCAGACTCATGCAAAATTGTGGTTTCTCCCAGCAGGACCTCCGAGGGTTCCAGAGCATCACCTCCACCCTCCTTTAATAATTGGTCTGGTTCATGGTTCATCACTAGGCAGTTACCACCTCCTTTCTTTTTTCTAACTTAAGTATTGTTACAAGGAAAGGCGTGTGATGGCTCCAGATACCAGTCTCCTGATACGTCTATTCTCCTGTTCTTCAAGGTAATGACAAATGCCATCATTTGTTTTCCTTCATCAATAGATTATCTCTTTTCCTCAAATTTATTTTTCAGAGAACTCTCCTACATCCAAAAAAAGAAATTCTACCTCCACCACAGAAATCTCTCATCTACATCTAGAACAACAAAGATTTTCTTACTCCGTGAATGAAACTTAAAATACAAATACACTTTTGCTCAGTTCTTGAAATGCTCCAGTACCACCTAATGTCTTAGTGGTCCAAATGCCATGGAAAACCTCCCATTGTTGGGTCCAGCTTCATGGCCAGCTTCATCCCCAGGGTCCCCTCCTCTTTGGTTAACCCCTTCTCCAGAGTCAGTATTTTGTGAGGTCCCTGGGTTCTGAGGACCCCAGTGAAGGCCCCCACCCTTTCCTGTTCTTCAGGAGTCTCTGCCTCCTTTGTTCCTGCAATACCCACTTCCACCAGATTTAAAACTATTTACATTGGTCCTAGTTCAACTTTCTTAAGTTATGCAAAACTATGTAAAATAAACACCCAAAGGGAATTAAACTGATTAAAATCTTTTCTTCCCAGAAGCAGCTCTTCTTAGAGCAGAACATTAATGGTGTGAAATTCCAGTAAAAACGACACTATTTTGGCACAGATCCCCTCCCACGCTAACCAGTCCACTTGCATGAAGTCTGCTATGAGCTTTATAAAGTTTTCCCACCTATTTCAGCATCCTTACAGGACACCCGAATCTCTTCCTCTCCTTTTGGGTGTTTGCTGTTTGGGTGATCACACTCTTCCAAACTACTTCAAGATAATCTAAGAATATTTTTAAAAATAATAACAATGAGCCAGTGTGTTTAGCATGGCTTCATTGTACTCATTTCTAAAAGTAATTATTTTAGGTTTGCAATTACCTCTTTTTTTTATAACATGGCAAATCTAAGAAACTGAAAAGTGAAATGAGTTTGCTAGGAGGCAAACAGGGAATCATTGACCATGCTCTGCAAATCCAGTGAACCAGGATGCGGCGTTACTCTGTGAAACAGCCAAGGAGAGGAAGGCTTCACTGTCGCAGCTTTCAGAATCCCTGGACCACAGGAGATTTTATCAAAGTCACAGAAGCCCGAACTGGTGGTGACTGAATGAATACTCATTCACCTTTGAAAAGTTCAAATATTAAAGCAAGTTTTACCCAGAATGTATCTTTCTATTTTTTTGCTGGTTCTATTTTGTTTTGTTTGGCAAGAAAAACTTAATTGAGTAGAAGATTTCTATCTTACTCATTTAAACAGGGAAATGTATATAGAAACCCAAATTGCCAGTCAAGAGTATTTATCCACATGGGAAAATCTTAAGGACATTAATTATAAATGGTTTGAATTGAAAGGCAACTTTGAAATAGGAAGTTTTGCTCCTCAGAACAGAAGAGTTTTTCCTACACTCCTTTGAAAATCACTAAATCATAGATTCTTCCGTGATCAAAGCGAGAGCTGTCAGTTACCATATATCCCGGTCAACAAGCTCTCACTGATCATATGCTTGCAAGTGTGGATAACAGCTCTGTCGGATTCTCCTGTGGAATAAATCATGTGCAGGATGGCCACAGACCCAACTCAATTGGGGTGAGGCTGTATGTTATTGGTCCCCTTGTTAAGATAATTTACTTGCTTAAAGAAACTTTTTTCGTTTCTTAGTGCGTATTCACTATAAAAATCAGCCTTTCTTTGGAGTGATGCCCTTCTGCCCAGGTATTTAGTCTGGGTATTTTATTCCCAACTAAACTGCCAGGGATCCTGGGAAGAGATGCCAGGGGCCACTCCTTGTCTTGGTGAGCACCTGTTCCCTGCAACTGCCATGCAGATGTTGACAATGCAGGCCAAGGCTTGCCAGCTGCCGAAGCAGAAAGGGCTGGAAGCACACAGATCTCCACAAATAAAGCCTAAACCCCCTCTGTTCATGAAAACAATAAGACTGAACAACAAAGCTGCCCAACATCAGCCTGACTCTAAAATAACAATGTGTGTTTTTAAAGCATGTTGGTACCAGGCCAAGCTTGAAAATTTAATTAAGACAACTGG